>LGRX02033325.1:0-55858 GCA_001247695.2 Cymbomonas tetramitiformis
TATCCAAGCAAAGGCATAACACGCGCACACAGAGATACACACCTATCCTAGCACAGGCATAACAGTAGCACAGAGATACACACCTATCCTAGCACAAGCATATCACTAGCACAAAGATACACACATATCCTATCACAGGCATAACAATGGTATAGAGATACACATATATCCTACCACAGGCATAGCACACGCACAGAGAGGTACACGCGTATCCTAGCATAGGAATAACACAACAGGCACACACATATACACACATATTCCAGCCTATGCTATATTATCCCGTACCTGTAACTGTGTGTCAGCTCAACTCGGTTTGTCAGCTCCGCTTAGTTTAGCTTGTTAGCTTATATCAGCTCAGCGTGTTAGCTTTGCTCCTGTCAGCGTGTCAACTAAGCTCAACTTAGCTCAACTCGACTAAGCTCTGCTCAACTCGACTCAGCTTTGCCCAACTTTGCTGTTTGCTTTGCTTTGCTTCTCAGTTGAGCTCAGCATGTCAGCTTATGTGTGTTGAGCTTTACCACGATTCGTTCCTCAGGATGGCCACTCAAAACATGGACGTGCGCTACTCGGAGATCAACAAGCAAGCATCACCTTCCCAAAAAGAAAAAAATGCGGATAATAAGACAAAAAAAATCAGCACGAGCAATAGAAGAAAAGGGAAAGAAAACTCTAGAAGCCAGATGGCCAGTGGCCCAAGCTTGAAAGACTAGGCCGTCGAGTATGAAATAAATGAGAACTCGTGCACGAAGTCACAAGCTGTGGTAAGTACTTATTTACCCTTTGTTGTTTTTTGCGCATAAGTTCTTTTCAACTGTTACTCACTGTGGCACTATCGCATGTGCAGACAGAGGTGCCAAACACCTTCAGCAAGGAGTATTCAAGAATGTTTACCCAAGTTAAAAGATGGAATACGACACAATCGCGTGTGAAGCTTGCGCAACCAACCAAGTGGCTTGCAACTTTGACAAAAATACCCCAACACCAAAACGCTATAGGAGTGGGAAGTATAGATGAGAAAGAAGAAGAGTATAATAGCCAGTGATACCATCTTAGTGGAGACCGTATGAACATATGCAAATGAAGTAGCTTGTGTACTCAAAGGTGTATCTATTTATGTGGATTTGTTGATTTTTTTCTTTTTGAATTTGCCTCCTGCTTTCTAGCCTTGTGAAAGTCTACCTTTTTTTAATGTGCGGTTCATGGTACTTGCCTTGAATGCTTGAACCGACCCTTGGACTTATCATGAGTGTCCCCCCATCGATTCAGGATCGTTCCAGTACTTGGAGCGTTCCAGGATCGTTCCTGTACCTGGAGCGTTCCAGGATCGTTCCCGTACCTGGAGCGTTCCAGGATCGTTCCCGTACCCGGGGCGTTCCAGGATCGATCCCGTAAGAAACTTCCCTCCCGGGATCGATCCCGTTCCGGATCACGAAAAGAGCGATCCCGGATCGCCTCGCCATTTTCCAGATGATATATATATATCTATCTATATATCTACATCTGTATCTATTTATCTATATCTAATACAAAATCTATAGTCTAGAAGAGAATGTTCACGTTTCTATCATGCTGTATTTGGGCCTGGTGGCATTTGCCATCATCTCCCTGGACCCACTGTGGATGACGGCACAGTTCTTGTGCCAGAGTGTGTGGAGAACTTGATATTGTCTGCGGTAGAGTATACGCAGTACACGGCACCTGCAGATTTATACGTCAGCAAACACATGGCTGTTCCATCAGACCACTTTAGTGCGTTGGCAGACAAATATGGCCACTACTATCCCCTTGATGAGGAGCACGCCAATTACAATGAGGATAATAATACATACAATCAAGATGATAATGACGATGCTACCATGCATGATCCATACGGTACATACACTCATGGCGATACGATGCCATTGCACGATACATGCATGGATGATATGTTGCTTGAGTTGTATCTCAACACGCCACACGCAAGGTGTTTTCCCATTCAATATGCATATGAGCAATGCAGTCGATTGTCAATAGAAGGGATAATTGATTTTGAGATATTGCCATTTGCATTGCTGCAAATTTTTGCACCTCCTGTAGAATTGGAGACGGCTGCAACACTCGATATTGCAACACGTGAATTTTCACTTGTTCCGAGTAACTTTTGGGTCCCATCTCTCACAGACTTGGGACTCAATGGTAGCCTACACTTCACTCATGCTTTTGTCTTAGAATTTTACTGCAAAATGAGAGTCAGTAAAGAATGGTTGCAAGATATAATTGCGCGCTCGGGCGGGAATTCGCAGATAATGATGCGCGGCAACATGAGGACACAACATGATCAACTAACCAACTCAGATGACAATCATTTGTCAGCTTTGAATGGCTATATACTGCCAAGAAGATCATGTTTCAAGAATGACCATCATACTATATATATCGGTGAACGTCACTTCACAGCATGATGTATGCCAATGTGAAACGCCATTCAAAGCATGGCAATTAGCTGATCGTACAAGAGTACGTGTTTGCTTTTCATTCATATAAGAGATGCTTACCTGTGAACAATTCCGAGTTGGGAAACATTCTAACTTAATAGAGCAAACCTATGCATGGCTTAAGACTCGATCCGAGCTCATTAATGTGTTGTGTACCTACACATCGCCAAATGCAGGAGTGAAACCTACACACATGGTGACACACAAGCATGCGGGTACACACATGACATTTAATCAACAACACCCTATGTGGAATCACTTTACGGGTGTATGTACCACATCATATGCACATGATATTGTATGTGATACGGCAATAAGTGGCATGTATTGCCCTACTCTTTATCATCATAATGGGTTTGATGTGTTTGCATTCATTATGTTTGATATGCTGGTGCATAAAATGATTGGTCTTAAACCTGGATCCTCATATTCCCCACTGAGCCATATGTGGGTGATGGATAGAACAAACACACATTTACATTACACTATTTGTAATCTGAGATGGCTGTCTAATGCCAATAATGCGGCGAACAGCAAGAGGAACAAAGTAACCCAACAACATATATCAAAAATACGAAGATACAAACGTATTCGACGTTTCAAATTACGGAAGAGACATTTGTCTCAAATTTTATCATGAAGATCATTATTATACATACTATGATAATGTTTAAGCACAATATTGTGTAATACAATGCGATGCAAGACGATTCTATTCAAATGATCCTGATGCGTGATGGCACACTAACGATACCCGGTCAGATCGCCATTTTATTCATGTCGATCTGATCGCATAAACATCATTTCCATCTATAAGCGCCGTGCAGCTTTTATTCAATCCATATGGTGTGCTGCTTCATAATTATTTTATAAACGATAATGAA
Source organism: Cymbomonas tetramitiformis (assembly GCA_001247695.2). Lineage (NCBI taxonomy): Eukaryota > Viridiplantae > Chlorophyta > Pyramimonadophyceae > Pyramimonadales > Pyramimonadaceae > Cymbomonas > Cymbomonas tetramitiformis. The sequence goes on from LGRX02033325.1 coordinate 3,359, forward strand.
TGAACATGACAGTTAGCAATCATTATTTGCATATGTCATGTTGCCATGACCTATCGATGCCTGCCAATCATACTATTAAGTGTGTGGCCCAATACATATGGCATGCACCGTGATATTATATACCACATCGACTACATACCGTTCGATGTTCATTCGGTATAACTTGTATATGAATATATTATACAAAGTACCCGTTATAATTATTATGGTGCGATGCACCAAGGAGGTACGAATCACGGAATGGCGACATAATACAGCATGTCAAGCCGTATAATAGGCTTGACACAAGCGTGTTACCTCATTATCGTAATGTGGAAACGAGCGAGTGAGTTCCAAAGCCCCACTCAGGATCGAATCGTAACGTTGTTGCATACCCTTTTCAGATTGTTATATAGCCTTGTTAATCGCTGTGCAAGAAAGGTTGCGATACGACGACCCTGCATATATTATACCGCTGCGGTGTGCCACGTAGGCTGAGGATTGCGTTTCTGCACGGTGCGCACTTTACGACGCAGTGATACATCTCGCACATGCATCATATGTTGATCACAAGATGATGTGCTGCATTCCACAAGTCTCGCAGGCCCCGTCGCGCCGGGATAAGCGTAATGTTTGTCATGGTCTGGGTGATCCTGGATGCCTCTAATATATGGTATCATGTCAATACATTTGTATTCGATGTGGTGGTGTTTTTAGAGTGATGTAATATTATGCAAAAAATCTCAGATGAGCAACGATTTAAACCTATCACTATAGCGGGGTCACTGCAGACAACTATCTGAGGACATGACGAATTTGTGGAACCTACTACAAAACACACACTCGGGACTTGTGAACCTGCACTTTGGTGAGGCCACCTCACCACACTGATTCGCAAAAGTGAAAGCATCACATTACCGTACTTCCGTAAATGATCAGACCCGCTTGGTGAGTAAGGCATGGTATGGTATCGGTTTTTAAAATGTAATCGATTATAAAGTAATAACCAAAATCCGAAACTGAATCGATTGAAGGCTGCACATCTGAACCTATTCGATTATGAACTTTGAACCCCTACGCCGATTCGCATGATGGAGCTTTTTACCCCTAAGCTAATTCGATTTGCGGGCTTTGACGATGAGGAACTTCTGAATCGATTTGATGCCGAATATTCGGATGATCGAATCATTGGTCAGAATTATTGGCGAGCTCACACAATTGTGCACTTGTCAACCAAAGTGCGCGCGGTCGATACGAAGGATTGATTTATTCCATACAATGACATGCGCCTTGATGTTGAGAGCTTGTCGAGTGCTACGCAAATATTCAGACCCATGCGGGGGGAACATTTTGGCGAACACGTATATGGATCTTGGTGAGCACGCCAAACGTGGTGGTTCGGTGGTCTATACGAGTGTGTTTACGCTTTCGCAAAACGCTGTGACGAGTCCACCTCACCAAGGTGGGCCACTATATACAAACCCAGAGCATTTCAGCAAGAAATAAAGCAGATCACACTAACCTGAAGGCATCCTACGGCAGCACGCCAACATAAGACGGGAATGATCTTACCGTCTCCAGTCATGATGCTACGACCTTTCAACTAAACTTCTCGAACAAAAATTGCGCAACAATTTGAGTTGAATATATAATACCGAATACTGGTAACAGGATATTTATAAGTAATAACTACTAAATAATTCCAGCAAACTTTTCGAGCGATTGCACAATCGAACATCGGGCCCGCTTCCCCCGCTTTTAAGCTTTTGAGCCGGGATTTTCACCGTCCTAACAATTTAGCCACCCGCACATACACAAATCCCTGTATCCACTTCAATTAACGCAAAACAATCCAATTTTCAACACAAGAAATTCTCATAGCTTTCTCCTGATTATTACGAGGATTTACTATTATTGTTATTTTCGGTATTGCGGCATCCCATGACCCACATGTAACCCGCAGGCGAAGAATGCGCGCGCGCAATCAGCAATAGATAAAGCCAGACGTGCTTAAGTTGGTTGCCGTTTCAGCCGATACCGGCCAAAGTAGTAACTCAGGCACAGAGTATTGGCCAACCTAATAACCACCACCATACCTGCCTCCACCTCGTTGGGACGGATATTGGCGTGGAGGCTGCTGCTGCTGCTGGTACCCTTGTTGAGGTATCCTTCCCTGTGGCAACTGCTGATATTGCTGCTGCTGCTGGTGTTGCTGCTGCTGCTGGTATAGATGCTGCGGGTGATACTGTTGTTGCTGCTGGTACATGTGTGATGGCTGCTGGTATTGCCGTTGTTGCAGGTACTGTTGTTGCTGCGGCTGCTGTGAGTACTGTGGCTGTCTTTGCAAGTGGTGGTAGTGGTGTTGGTGCTGCTGGCGTTGCGTCATCGCGCCCATATAGGTCTGGAGATGCTGCTGTACCTGCGCTGGCTGCCTCTGCTGCTGCTGTTGGGCCTGCCGCATCATATCGTAACTCTGCCGGTGCTGCTGCTCCGACTGCCGGGCTTCGTCCACCTGTTGTGCATCGCCACTTCCCGAGCCCTCCGTTCCCAGCACCTGCGTGGCTGCCTTCAGTGCCCCAGCCTCGCAGGCGGAGAGTGGCTTCCCCGGACGGTGCACCTGCAGCCTCGCCACCATCAACTGTCAGACAAATACCTCCACAGATTCCACCAGTTCCCATAGCTTGACCGAGGACAGTCGGCGACTGGCTGGTCGCGCAGCATCTGGATAAAGTGGGGTCCAGCTGCGCGGAACAAATAGCAATGGTCATGCCTTACATATGGAGCTCCACGACGATCCAGCGTGCATGCCTTACATATGGAGCTCCAAGACGATCCAGCGTGCATGCCTTACATATGGAACCACTGAAACTCCGCGATGATCCAGCGTGCATGCCTTACATATGGAACCACTGAAACTCCGCGATGATCCAGCGTGCATGCCTTACATATGGAACCACTGAAACTCCGCGATGATCCATGGCATGCCTTTCATATGGAACCAATGAAACTCCGCGATGATCCCGAATGCATGCCTCACATATGGAACCACTGAAACTCCGTGACGATCCAGCGTGCATGCCGTACACATGAACTCGTATGTGCATATCAGACCCCTGTATTCCGCCAGTGATGCAGCCATTCGCTCATATCGCAATGGAGAGGCTCAGCAAAGTGGTCATATCGCAGTTTGGCGAAGTGATCCTCTTCTACATTACAGTGAAGTGACGAGCTGGCGCACACAGCAAGCCTGGAAACGAGGTAATGAGCTGAGCTCAAAGCTCACAAGTCGTGTGCACCGCCCATGCCCATCACCCCTTCATGCATCTTCGTCCTCTCCCGAGTCACAACTGCTGGGACACTGATTCGTCGCAAGAACGCTGGTGCGAGGGACCGGGGTCAAACAAAAAGGACCTTGCTGTTCAGAGCGGCAAACACGCGGAGGCGCAGGCAGGCGACGTGCGTCAGCGCAGCCAGGGGCACTCGGAAGGACAGCCAGTCGTCCACCACGAGCAAGCCGTGCGTCTGTGCGCTTGTCGCACGCTGGTCCTCCGCGACGCGCAGAGTGATGGCCGCCAGCGCCAGGCCGTGCGGGCCAAGACACGTGGCGTCCTTCACGCTCAGGAAGGCCTCCGTGCGCGTCACCTCCTGGAAGGCCATGAACAGCGCCGCGCCTGCGCACTCCGTAAGGCCCCGAGCCCCCCGCCCCGCTCACCACAGCGCTCCCTGAGCCGCTCGCCCCGCTCACCACAGCTCCCTGAGCTCCCCGCTCTGCCATCCATATGCTTCCTCTGAAGCCTCTCAGCTTCTTCAGCCACTACAGCGCTCTCGAGCTCCCCGGGCCTCGCTTTCACTACAGCGTCCCTGAGCTGGGCCTCCGCCTTGCCACCACAGCGCTCCTGAGTCTCCCCGCTGCTACCAATAGCGCCCCAGCCGCCTGGGTCATTTTCACCACAGCGCTCCTCTCGAGCCTCGCTCTCGCTCTCACCACAGCGCCTCGAGCTCCCCGCTGCTTCACCACAGCGCCTCCTCTGAGTTGGCCGCTACTTCGCTCACCAGCGCTTCCCAGCTCCCGCCCCGTCACCATAGCTCCCTGAGCCCCAAGGTTCGTCACCACAGCGCCTCCCCCGAGCGTGGGTGGCGCACCTCCTGGAGCCATGACGTTCAGATTGACCGAAGACTTATGCAGGCGGATCTTGTCCCCGCCGCCAGTCACCAGCGTGGCGGTCCTCCCCACGTTCTCCAGCTCGGTTTGCGCGCGCCCGTAAAGCGGGTACATGCCCATCCCCAACACCGCCGCCACCAGCTTCTTCTCCCCCTTGAGCTTGCTCGCCGCCGCCAGCGCAGTCTGCGTCCCACCCGGCTTCAGGAACCCCCGTGCCTGCAGCTCCTCCACGAGCTGGTCACGCATCCGTACCACGCTGTTCAGCACACCGCTCCCGAGGTGATGGCTCCTCGCGAATGCCTCGCGCCCGGAGGCCCCTGCCGCTTCCCACCCCTCCAACGCTGCCACGCACGCCAGGTGGTCGCTTCCGCCCCCGGCCTGCTCCGACAGGCGCTGCTTGCTGGCGTCCGCCGCCGCGGCGTTCTGCCCGCCGAGGAAGGGGGGCTTGTGCGCCGTGAAGCACGCCGCCGCCAGCACCGGCGCCAGCACGTCGAACAGCAGACCGTACAGCAGCATCTTGCCAACTGCCGGCGCCATCGGCAGTGCCGCCAGGTGGCGGCCGAGGGACGTGAGCGCCTCGTCGCCGGTAAGCGCCCCCAGGTTCTGCAGCACCTGCACAGCATTCTGCACCGCCTTCTCCAGGGGGGGCTCCACCGCCTTGTTAATAAACCCCACCACGCTGCCAACCCCGTCATGTAACCCCACCGGCACCGGCCCGCCCGTGGCTTGCGCGTGCTCTTGCCGCGCATCCTCCAGGAGCTTCACCTGCCGCACGCCAAACCGCCCGCCGTGAACACCCAAGCGCGCCCACAAGGGCACGGCTTCTCGTACACTTGAGCAGCCAGGCGCCCCCCCTCCACTCTCGCCTCGCAGAGTGCTGCGTCCGCAAGATCCACGCACTGCCCACCGGAAACTCTCCGGCAGGGCGCCGGGCACCATGCCAGCTGAGAAGACTGCGAGACGCCTCGCGCAGCAGCCGTCAGGGGTGCCTTGCGGAACGCTCTGTGCGGAAGGGAACCTTAGCCTGGGCCAGGCCTCCGTGTGGGATGCCGCACCCCCCCACATCACTGCGAGCCCTCCTGTGCAGACCCGTGTACGCAAGGCGGCCCGGCACCATGCGTTTGGAGCGCCTTATCCGCGCGGACGCCCCCCGGGAGGGGGCCGGACCTGCAGGCTGAGCTCCTCCAGGGGGGAGCGCTTGATCTCCGGCAGCTGGTAGTTCGCCATGGCCTTGAAGCGGGTGCGGGAGAACAGCCGGAAGCAGAATCCGGCCTGGCACCGGCCGGCGCGGCCGCGGCGCTGCCTCGCACTAGCCTGTCATCCCGGCAGCAGCTCCGGGTCAGAGAGCAATACGACACAGCCGTCATGCCCGAGGAGGCGGATAAGGGTACACGCCAGTGATGGCTGTGACACAGTCATGATCAGCCATCTCGCCCGAGAAAGGTCAGGGTGGGAGAAGTCATGCCAGGACATTAAGCCCGAGTGCTCTCCTGTCTATTGCGTTGCAGTACAAAGCTGCTGGCCGCGAGCAGGTGTGCGCCGATGACAAGGGCCGGGCCTTGAGACGTCAGGCGGCATGGGGACGAGCCTTGAGACGCAAGGCGTCATGGGGACGAGCCTTGAGACGCCAGGCGGCATGGTGCGGGTTGCTTCAAGGTACCTACACGTCCCGGATGCAGCTCGCAGCAACGTTGTGCTCTCGGGAATGGATCTCACCCGGTCCGCAGCGGTGGATGCCCTCAGCTCGCCCAGGTCAGGGGTTATGCCGCTCGGGCCGCGTAAGGGCGGGTGCTACGGACCTGCGACACCCACGCGCTCTGCAGCGTGGCCACCCCCGTGTGCGGGTCGTAACTCTTCTCTTTGAGCCGCCCGGAGTCCACCACGAACACCACGTCGTCGATCGTAATCGCACTCTCGCCAATGTTTGTGGCCAGGATGATCTTGCGTGTCGGGGCTGTCGGCCGGTCGAACACACGTTGCTGCTCCGCTGCCGCCACCTGCGCATGTGGCGCCAGCGCTGTCACCCGCCCGAGGCTGACACAGCCCCCCGCGCATGGCATCGACATTGTGCGCGCGCCGCCGACACGAACAAGAAGCCGTGGCTGCGCCCAGAGGGACACGTGGAGTCCTGGGATTGGTCAAGGTCGACACTGACTCCAGACGCTGCCGAGACTGTCCTGTGTCACACTGCTGCGCCGGGCAGGAGAGCTGTGATGGGACTGCACCAACCCAGCTACCCCGGCAGGCTGGCCCTTGGCTCAGGGGAATGATGAGATTGAGGCGCACAGCTGTCAAACTTTGATAGGTCTCTAGCGGTGACGTGGCCATCGAGCGCCCGGCGCAACACTGCAACCAGACTGGCGAGGTGATTGGCGGAGGACGAATCGCGTGCTTGTGTTCAAAGACTAAAATTCGAGAGTGCCAGACACAGACAAGCCGAGCGGTCAGAGCATGCTCACTTGACGACAACAGCAAACGAGCTTGTACAACAGGTGCTATGCTGGACTCGTATTTCACAGCTGACTGCAAAATTGCAGTGCATATGGGCGTACCGCCGACTGCCAACTGGCGGCGTACCGCCGACTGCTAAATGGCAGATTCAGCTGGAGCAGTTCGCGAGTGTGGTGCCCACCTGCGAGTGCAGAGGGAGCACGAGCGCGGGATGCTCCGTCCTGCACCCCATCACAGAGCACTCCAGCAGCTTCTCCTGCAGGCGCGAGATCTCGAACCACCCGGGGAGGAAGACCAGCACAGCGCCCTCCAGCTCATGTGCATAGAGATACTTCAGCAGCTTGTGCACCAGCTCCAGATCTACCTCGTTCGGGTCGAAGCTGCGTTGGTACTCTGCCAGGGCCGCCTTTGCCTCTTCCTCCTCCTCCAGCTGAAGGGCAGCTACCTGCAGACACGCTCCACCTCAAGCACGGCGCGCACCACTGCCAAAGCCCTGTGAAGTGATGACGTGGCATTCGCCCTTCACCGGAAGCAAGATCTTCGCCGTAGAGGGCAACACTACCTCAAAAAGAAAGCCACACAACCTGAAAGTTTTTTCTTCTTCTTCTGTTTTCTTCACTTATTATTTTTTTTTTTCAGTATTCATTATTATTGTCATTCTATTATCATTATTCATTTCTTTCTGTTAAATCTATTAGTTTAACTTCGCCTGTGACGCGAGAGGAAGACCAAAGCGCGGCGCTCGCTCCATCGGCAACGCGGATGCTTGGAGGCAACCCTCCCTCCAACCTGCTTAAAACTGGCTGAGTTCCGCATACCAAGCCCACCTCCGGAGCCTCGACGAGCTTCGCGCCCGGGCTCGCACCTCACGGGCCTCGACGAGCTTCGCGCCCGGGCTCGCACCTCGCGGGCCTCGACGAGCTTCGCGCCCGGGCTCGCACCTCGCGGGCCTCGACGAGTGCTGCAGCATCCTCGTGGTGGAAGCGCTCCGCCCAGTGGCGGCAGCTGCTGCCATCATGACTCTGCATCAAGGGATCGGCTCCATGCTCCAGCAGCGTGGCGACCTCCGCCACGCGTCCTTTGCCCGCCGCAACCATCAGCGCAGTCGCGCCCGTCTTCCCGTGCGGCACATTTACATATTCCCAGGTCCCCTCATACTCCACCACGGACATCAGCGTTGCGAAGGCGGCATCCTGGACCCCCCTCATGAACCCCCACGGACATCAGCGTTGCGAATGCGGCATCCCGTACCAACAACCCAGCCTGCACCCACCATTGGATCCCGGAGCTTACTGAGGGGGCGTCCGTACACTTCCTGGCAGCACACAAGCGCGCCTCACTTGGCAACAATCGCGGACGGCATCTCAACAGGTGGACTGTTTGCCGAGACACAGAACCTAAATGCCGACGCAAGCTACGGCGCGCCCTCCCGGAGGCCCTCCCGGAGGGAGCGCACCTCGCCTCAAAGTCGGCAAGCTGGGTCACAGGCATGAGCTCTTGCCCAGAGTGATGTTTCTAGCACCGTATTTCAGCCGGCTCCGCTCGGGGTGCGCCGTCCTTCACGAGGGGCCGAGAAGCGATGCCACACCTGCGCTGCGCTGCCATCCTCGGACATGAAAGCCTCCATGATGGCAGCGCCCACAGCCTCGAGCTCCGCCGGGTCCATCTCCTCCAGCTCGGCGTGGATGCGCTCGCTGCGAGCCGGGAGCTGCCCGCTGCCGGCGGTGGTGGCGAACCCGACGAGGGAGAGCGCGTCCTCCAGGAAGAAGTCCTGCACGGGGTACGTGAAGCCGGGCACGTGCACCACCGTGCAGTTGTCGAAGTACGCGGAGAAGGCCGTGATGTTGAGCGTGGCGCTCATCAACACGAGCTTCAGGTGGGGAAAAGTGGGCAGCAGGTCCTTCAGCACGATCAGCATGAAGTCCGCATATAGGTCCCTTTCGTGGATCTCGTCGATCACGATGTGCGACACGTCTGCCAGCTCATCGCGTAGGTCGTACCTGGCGCAGCCCTCCAGCGCACCCCTCAGAGAGCACTCCGCGAAGCGGTTGGCCACGTGTGTCGACTGCAAAGGCGCTCGAGCGTCGCTGCATCGGGCCTCCCCCTGGCGATAGGCTACCAGGGCGGTCCGGGGTGTTCTGCACGCGGGGGGGATCTGCGCCAGGCCCCGCGATCCCCTCGCGTGCGTGCCGTGTTGGGTGGCAAAGACTTTCACCGTCGCCCAAGTCCGGATCTAGGAAGTGTGTCATATCAAAAGCGATGCCTCTCGCTCCTTTTGCGAAGGACGCGTTGCACTGTCCTGCGAGATCAAGATGGCATTAGAGGCGCTGCGCGTGAGCTCGGTCGCAGACCCCCCCCCAGGCAGATAGCCCCTTTACTTTGCCGAGTTGTGGCAAGGGGGAAGCGCACCGAGTAAGGCGGCGCAGCAGCACGCTATTGGTGCAAAACATGATGCTGGATTCGAGCCCTCCTGACTTGTCGTTGCGCACCATATAGCCCACTCCTGCCGGCGCCCCGAGCGTCTCGCCGCGCTCGGCGGCCACACGCTTGGAAACCGTCATAGCGGAGATGGGCCGTGGCTGTGTGCATAGTACCCGGCAGCCGCGTCCCTGCGACCAGCAACGCTCCACCAAGAACTGCGGCACTTGCGTAGTCTTGCCGCAACCCGTCTCCCCTGCGATGCACACGACCTGCACCCGCCACCTGCTCAGCGTGCGCCTGCAGGGTCGTCTGACGCACAAAGACGCGGGCAGCTCTGATATAGCACGGTGAGCTCAAACCGGAATGACAGATCCAATAAGTTCTCGTTCTCTTGATCCTTACCCTTCGTAAACCATAATATCAGAGCTCCAGTGAAACAGACTGGTTGGGTCAGTCACAGCCTCGGCGCCCAGCCGCAACGGGTGTCACCTCCAATGTAGGGAGGCGTTTAGGTGCCTCCTCCACGAAGGACTTCAAATCTGCGCAGACGCGGAGTGTGGGAGCTCACCTGCGACTCAGCCGAGTCCACTGCATCGCAGATTTGCTGCTTGAAGTCGGCCACCGGGAGCGCCGCCCGCTTCGCCGTGAGCTCCCTCAGAGCCGGCGTGCTCCCCAGGCGTTTTGACAGCGCGGCCACCTCACCTTTGATCTCCGTCTCTCCCATCTCCATCGCCCTGTTTAAGGCAAGCCGGAGCAGATGAGCGGAATTCAGCGGAGGTAGGGTGACCCAGAGAGCCTAAGGAGCTTCCACTGACCTGATGCCTTTGAGCCTCTTCCCACCGTCGTGACTGTAGCGCACTCGGTTCTCGTTCCCATCGCCTCGAGCGAAGAACTGGTCGCCCGCCTTGCCCTGGCCCTTGCTAGCCTCCGCACTGCCGGAGGCGGCGGTGGTGAGCTCAGCTTCGGTCGGTGGGAACTGCGCGAAATAGTCCTCGATGGCGGTCCGGGATGCACCGCTTAGGACAAAGGGGAAGCTGTCCGATTCCTCTTCAGTCTTTTTTTTTGGCTTGTACACATGGATGCAACGCTGCGCCCCTGGAACAGGACCATCCCCAACCCGTACGATAGCTTAGCAACTGTCCTACCCGTTCAATCGTGCCTCGTGCGTGTCAATAAGATCACTTCAGGAAGAAGGACTGAACACCGAATCGTATTCTGACGACGGTGGAGGCAGCACTGGTTGACACACTAACCTTGCGCAATACAACAATATTAATCAACTTCCGTACGTTCTGCAAGGACCCATGAAGAATTTTTGGTCAGCCGACTCTGAGGGAGGCACGCTGAGTCTAACTTGGAAGGCGACATTTGCTGTGAGATTCTAGAGTTCGCATAACCGTGCAGGTAGTCGTAAGCACTACCGGGCATGATATACAAGTATGTGGCAGTTGTTTTGATATCTATTTCTACACTTATCAGTAGTTTGAGTGCATATAGGTTTTGATATTATGTGTTAAAACTCGTGCTTCTACCTGGGAGCGCACAGAGAATTACCTTGGCCCTCGCTTTGCGACGTGAAGCCATACTTGCGACACTCACTGCGTTGGCAGAGTCGCACAACAGTGTAAAGTAGAAAAATGAAAATAGACGGAGACAACGAACTACTTGGCATAAGATCTCAAAGAGACGCAAACCAATCATTCGAAACTCAAACAACGAATCGAGAAGGATATGTGCCGAGGCAGCCGTGGGTTGCGTGCCTGTGTACCACCGCCCGTTCGTGGTTACTCAAGGTCGGGGGAAATACGTATTTCTCCTCGTCGCTTGCTTGAAATTGTTCGAGCTGGGCGGAAAGCGTTATTCTGCTTTCTTCGCCAACCGGACGGACAAAGGTTCTCTCTGCTCCAACGGGGCATCTCGTCTCACCTTCTTTCAACCGCCAAGTGCCTGCCTTATCGGGTTCCGATTGATTCATAACACCAAGCGATGTTGTGTTTCTTAACTCGGGGCCGGCAGGTGCCTTACAAGGCCAACGTAGTTCGCAGGAGGTGGACTCGGACTCGGCTTGTGTCCCGACGGTGAGTAGTAAGACGATCTCGAGCGTGGTCACCTATCGCTCAGTATTCCGATGCGTTCAGAATAAGTTTACGGGTCTGAAGGCGTGCACCCCGAAAATAGTGGCTAACTACGTTGGAAGATGTACAGAAAGTCGGGCAATGAACCCTTGTTGCCTGCAGAGCAGTACGAGTAGATTCTTCGTATCGGCATTCGATTGATGAGTTGAACTTCGTGCCGCTTTCCACTTTCTTGCGTTGGAGTCCGAAACTCCGAATTTCAATTTGTAGGTTGAAGGTTCGCGGGAACGAGATCCCTCGCCTGCTGATCGTTAGATTGTGTCAGATCGGAGATCTATCGAACATGATATGACATGACAATATGACATTTACATTGCCATGCCATGCCATGCCATGCCATGCCATGCCATTCCGATCGGAATGCGATGCCAATGTGAATGTCGAATCTTGAATGTTGAATCTTGAATACTAGGCTAGTCGATCTTGAAATCTCCACTAGGCCAACCTTGAAATGCCATTTTTGCAGCCGCGCCAAAACGCTGGCGCGGTGTCGCTCGCGTCGGCTGTCGCTCACTTTTGACTCGGGTGGCGCGTCTACGTCTGGATCGTGGATGTTGTCACGCCGTCGCGTCGCGTCGCGTCGCGTCTAAAGGGCATGCTTGGCAAGATTCAGATAGGGATGGATAGGCATAGGAATAATACAGTCTCATCAGCTCTCCCCACATAAATATCAGGCAAGCAGCATTCCTTCAAGTTCCCGTTTCCCGTCAAGATCCAGCAGTTGGGATTTTCCTCCGCCCTAATTTGTAATCACCATCCAAACTTTCTGCTTGTGCAGAACAGCTTTGAGAATCATCAGGCGTAAGGCGGAATATCTTGGTATTAATTAAGGTAGGCAATCCCACGTTCATCCTGCGGTACGATTGCTTTCTGAGCCGCGGGGAAACTGACGCACGATAGTTTCCAACCCTCGGACACTCCAAGAGATCGCTGCTGCCGGCTCTTGGTTTTTGCAACCCTGCACAAATATTTACCTTAGATGTCTGTGTCTTCAGTCGCACTGAAGGCTCCATTTTATAGCCTTTCGCGTGCGCAAGTCTCGCCATAAGCTCGCTTTCGATGGACAAACAGTCGTTTCCGGGCCACAATTTCCTCGCTTTGACTTGCTTGATATTCGGGAGATATTTATCAATCTTACTGTAATCATCTTGGACATTTTGTTTATTTTCATGGGCTATACTCGGTCCTGAAGCCTTGCTGTGCCTCAAACCGTTAGTTCGTTGTCTGTTCCCCTACATGTACACTTGCTTTGGTCTTGATAATAGCTGGCTCGTGCAGCTAAATAACTCCCTTCAATCTAAGTGGTACTCGTTGTAACTCTTTAATTGACCGTGCCCGCAACCCAGGAAACAGGCAGTGTCCTCAACTCTCCGAGGTCGAATTGCGTATTGCATATGAGAATAGCGGGCTCTGCACTATCGTAACTCACCCGAAGGAGTTGCGATGCAGGATCAGAAATGGCGATGAACTTGAAGGCTCCAGCATTAAACAACACCTTCCTGAAAGGTCGTGCACACCAGCTTCAACACCCGCCACGCTGCGTGAGCTTGGGCCGTCCCGCGAGGTGCTCCCCCCTTGTCCCCGCTTTCCCGTGCGGAAAGTGGTTAATTTAATAGTAAGATCTTCAACAGTACTTGCCTGACGGTTGTGGCAGCGTATTCCTGACGCGGTTACAGTGCGTTAAAAAGAGTGGCACTGCGTTCTGGGTTCTCTTTCGTCACTGTCAGCACAGCCTAGAGGAATGGAACTCACCAATAATGAATTGATAATATACACATAAAAAGTGATGCTGAAGAAATAGGAAAACGAGAACGGTAGGAGGCGTATACTTTGCACTCAGCACCCTCCCCGGGTAATTGCTCCCCAAGACGGAAAACGATCCCGCGTGTTCTGCCTGGTTGCAGGTACAATACAGACATACTTGATAGGAGTATTCGCGTCGTAGTAAAAGTATTCCACTTGCCTGAAACTATTTTCTTTTGTGTTCAGGAGTGCGCCCTGCATGGCTATCTCGAAGAAAGAGCTGGTGGCAAAGGTAGCTGACAAAACGGAAATCTCGGTAAAAGATGTGGGACCTATTATCAACGCAACTCTCGAAGTTATCTCGGAATCCCTTCTGATTGGGGAGAAGGTGTCCTTGATTGGGTGCGCGACCACGTTGCCCAGTTTGTGCACCTTGTTCAACCGGTGGTTTTATTACTTCGTGTATGTGGCGACCGTCTTGGTCGCTACTGGGGAGGCCAAAAAAAAAAGTCGTTTCCTGTTTTAAACTTTTCCTGAAAGCTTGCGCATTTCTGGTATTTTCGGTCAAAGGAGAGAAGCGTTTGTTTTCACAGCCTAGTTCCGTTGGTGCAACCATGGAAGACATTCTCCGAAGGCTTGTCGTTCTTAAAGCACATTCGCCCCCCTCAGGACTGGATATGGATTTCATGTTCACCCTTGGAAAACAATCACTTCGATTTTTTACATCTTTCAGTCAAGACGTGGTTCCTATCAAATTTGCAGGGCCTGTGCAGGTGTGTGAGCGCCAGGTCATTCGCAGTGCCTTTCCTTGCTGACAGGTCGCTTATGTTGCCCCAGGTTTGGGACCTTCGAGGCGAGGACGCGGAAGGCACGTACAGGTCGCAATCCACGAACAGGGGAACCTCTCGACATCCCAGAAAGCCGGGTGAGTTATGCGCTCGTGTGTTCCTGCTGTCCACAACATTCTCGAGGGCAAATTCGGCAGCCAGCTCAGCTATGGGAACGTGTTCGTCTATTTTAACTGAACGAGTCGCCACCTGCACCCTATGAGTTTCTGCTGTGCACCTAACGGGAAAGATCGGCAGTTCCTTTGAGTGTGACCTCTCTTGGGCTTGCGTGCAGATACCCGCATTCTCTGCGGGCAAGGCCTTCAAGGATGCTATGAAGGCTGCGCCTAAACCCGAGTGAAGCTGATAACTAAGGAGCCTGGCACCCGTCTGACTTTTTTCAGAGTAATAGCACTAGAAGATCTGCTCTGTGGGTAGCCTGCGAGATAACAGATGTGAAGGCCACTTCCCTGCTTGTGCTTGCGTATGCTATTGCGTGCTCGACTCCTGAAAAGTTTATCTATTTTGCTTCACATTCAAGCTATTTCTTGGTCATTTCTTCTGTGTTCTTTGGAGTTGCTGGGACTATGCCTGTACTGTTCGATGGAAATTATATGAAACGGAGTTTTGACAGTTAGTGTGGATTATGGATATAAGTTGCTATGCACAATATTTGCTCATTTTCGTGACCTCTTCCACAGTAGATCACTTACCCTCCTTTTGAACAGTGACAAACGATTACAGATGTGATTATTTGCAAGATAAGCATGGTGTGCCTAGTTGCCTGAACAATGCTCCATGCTTGACAATTTTTTCGGGGATGTTGATGTTATTGCATGTGCTCTGAGTCATCGAACTTAGGGGAATTAAATTTCTTTTAAGGAGATGATGTCTATATATACAGAACACGCGGTACATAGAAGGAGATTGTAAAACTCACGATTGGTTCGACGGTGATATGAAGTTTTGTGAATTTCATTTTGTTTGACCTCGGCGGCCGCCTCTGGACGTATGGGAATGCTTCGGGCAGACGGTAGCACTCGTGAGTTTTGTTTTGACCCTCCGTTACCTAATCCTTTGTTGGTTTGCTCGCATTTTGTGCTGTGTGGTTGCCTCCACATGCGGTATTTCGTTCGTGGCATGTATGCGTGCGTGCCTACTCTCTGCATTCTTAGCTTCTTGCTCTGTCGAATTCACGTGTCAGGCAGGTAGTCGCGTGTTGTTTGCGCTTCTCATGACGATTGTGGAAATGTAGCAACGCTTCTGGTGCTTGCCCTGGCGGCATTATCATCAGTCCGTTATTCTGGCGGGGCGCTCTGGCCACAATGGACTTTCTGGTTGTTTTGGCCGCTCTGAGCGTTAAGGCTTTTCGGGCCGTTTTGACCGCGCCGGCCGTTCTGGCCGCGGTTATAGCTATTTTATGGGTATGGGGATGGGATCAATGGTTCGTATCATCTATCGGAGTCAACGGCCGATTGTCGTGTTGGCGCTGGCTTCGGAGTTCGGAATTCGGAGATTCCGGTTTGTTCTCTCTGGCCGTTGTGAGCGTTTTGGCCGCTAGATATGTTACCCATTGTATAATTATGTATACACCGAAAACACATGTAGTATAACATAAAGCTTACGGGATACTAAGATCGATGAGATAATGAAATACATAGAGTGCGTTATTAGTGGGTCGGAGACTCGGAGTGACGGAATGAATACGGATTATAGTATTCACTCTGGCTTACCACTACACATTGTGAGATTCGTACCAAGCAACCGAGGCATCCGATAGCTAAATCAGACCGTGATAATCACGACGCGTGTCCCGGCGCGACGGGGCATACAACGCCAAACACGAAGCGATTCACAACGCGAAACACACATATTGTATGTATGAGCGAAGTTCGCTGCATACTGCATTCAGTTCATAGTAGCATGCATCACGTGACTATCCGTACACGAGTAATACATGACGGAATGAATAAGGATGTTGACGTGGCACCGCCTCGGGACGAGGGGTGAAACAAGAGAAGAACTCACCCCCACCTTAGTGGGCGGGGGGTGGGGGGGTGTAAGTCTCTCCATGACAGATAACACCACTCTCACCCCGAAGGTGTGAGGCGGCCATGCCAACTACAGGGTAGTGTTATGCATAAACTCTAAATCCTAGCTTGCAGTAGAAAACATTACCAGTCCAAAGGGACCTCAATCCAACTAGTGGTGCATCTGTGCGCCTGTAACTAATTTGCAATCGGCAATTCCTACATAAATATATGACACGTTCTAATTGGTATTCAATGGAGAAGCAGAAACTGTCGGATCGAGGGAAAGTGGTGCCGAGACTGGGTTTGAACCCACTCCAGGACCTCACTGTCACTAGTGGTGCACCCTATCCACTGAGCTACATCGGCTTATTGATGACGATGGGAGATGTCGTTTGGCGTCGTATGGTGTGAGTGACAGATTTCTGATCCCCAAACCATGAAACGTGGACAGTGAAGGAAGAGAAGCCGTCTCCCCAATCTGCCGCTTTTCCGGCAATGTGCAACAGATTTATAATTATCTTACAGCCTTAGCTGATTGCAGCCCCGTTCCGGCGAAGAAACTGCTGGCTTGAACTCGGTGCCATGAATAATTACGTGTGTGTGTGTATATATATATATATACACACACAAAGCTTGGGTATCACTTATCGCTACATTTATTGAAACATTTCCCCAGGTACTGAAACATAAAATCAGACCTAAAGCAGGACTTAAACTGATCACAAATCTGAAGCACTAGCTCCGCATTCGATCAGGTCAATATCCTTCAGGAATATCCGCACAGAAGACACAAATACCAAATGGTTGTGGTAGCTATGCCGCTGCTCACTTCTGCTGCAGATCAGAACACATTTTCCTGGGAATACCGAAGGGACTGCCCCTGCACGTCATCATCCAAAGGCTCGAAATACTCTGTATTCATGTGCTGCAGCACAAGAGATTTATCCAAAGTCCCCACTGTGCTGTCCATATGTTCTATAAGTACACTGGACGAAATTCCCATGCGGGTTCCAGAGTCTTGCACTGAGAGAACCACGTGCTGTGCAGCTGCGGCACTGTTCTCTGCGGCCGGCGCACTGCCCCCTGGCGCAGGATCACTTCCCGAGCTGTTTGCCCCCCCATCCACGGGCGCAACTACCTCATCCTGCGGGGGAGATGCAGCACTGTCATTGTCATCTGTCATCAACAATGAGAACTCCGCATGATCCGTATCATCAATCTTGTGAGAAGTTCTGGTGTCACAGCTAGTTTTAAAAAACTCCAGCACCTTCTCCTTCGACAGGGTACCCAGTGTCCTGTCCACCAACTCGTCTACTGAGTTGGCTCGGGGCACACGACCTTCTCCGCTTGGCACCGATAGAGCCTTGGGCAGCCCCTGGGCAGAAGATGTTTTTCTTGACGGCGGCACCGACGCGGCTTCCTCAGGGTCGAACACAGCATTTCGTGTGCCAGGATCATCGACAGGAGATGGTAGTACGCTCCCCCGCAACGTCTCTTCTGAGTATGACTCGAGTGCCTGCCGGAACGCATTAATGCTAACTTGATTCTTGAGCCGGGCCACAATTTCCCCACTGATGTCCTCTGTGACGATCTTCTCCACCTCAGCGTAGTGCTCAAAGATGTCTCCGTCAGGCTCGAGTTGGCCCTTGGCGTGCTTGCGCTGCACAAGCTCGAGGCACTTCTGCACGGAGCACGGCGCACCCGTGAACACGTTGACCCACTCCTCCCTCCCGAGAGTCCTCTTGTGGGTTTTGATCCTTCGCTTTTTGATCTCGTAGCACGGTGTCAACAGAATGTCAGTGCCCTCGCCGCTTGCTTTCTTAGTCTTCGTCAGCCGCATGTCCGGCAGGCATCGGCTCAAGCAGGACCCGACGGTGTGGTAAACAGCGCCGAAGCCTCGTACCATTGCCTTCCGTGCAGCCCGAAACCCTTTGGCAGCCTTCTGCTGTAATTTGTATTTGTCCTTTGCCTTGCTACTTTTAGCCTCCAGTTCCTCTGCCATATACATGATAAACTCGACGAGTGTCGCAGTCTCCGAGTAGGACATGCGCTTGAAGAACAGCAGCCGCAGCTTCTTAAAGACCTGAAACACTTCCCCGTTTTCCGACACCGCGTTGCAGTGTGGTCGACGCGTAGGAGTGTGAAATGCCTGATGGTTATACGGAACCACAATGTAGTCAAGGCATGGGGGTGTGAAATGCCGGAATGCTCCGGCATGCAGACAGTTCTTGCTCTCGCACCTCGCGGACGTGCGCCGGCAGTCATTCAGCGCACTTAATCCTTGAATACTCCGTGCAAGTAGGAACTGAACAGATACACTTTACCTCTGGTTCGGCAAGAAGGCCACTATTTATCTCTGGCTCAGCAAGAAGGCCAATGTTTACCTCTGGCTCGGCAAGAAGGCCCTTGTTTACCTCTGTCTCGGCAAGAAGACCAGTTTACCTCTCCGCTCAGCAAGAAGGCCACTGTTTACCCTAGCTCGACAAGAAGGCCCTTGGCCAACATTCAGCCTGCAAGCAAGGCCTGTTTAACTCTGGCTCACCAAGAAGGCCTTGTTTGTCCCCTGGCTCAGTAAGACCCTTGTTTACCTCCGCCCGGCAAGAAGGCCCTTGTTTACCTCTGGCTCGGCAAGAAGGCCCTGCTTAACTCTCTTGGCTCTGGGCAAGAAGGCCCTTGTTTACCTCTGGCTCACCAAGAAGAACCTTGTTTATCTCTGCCCAGCAAGAAGGCTGATTGCTAACCTCTGGTTCGGCAAGAAGGCCCTTGTTAACCTCTGCTCGGCAAGAAGGCCCTTGTTTACCTCTGGGCTTTGGCAAGAAGGCCACTGTTCACCTCTGGCTCGGCAAGAAGGCCCTGCTTGTCTTTGTCTCGGCAAGAAGGCAATTTGCTTAACTCTGGCTCAGCATCAGTCTTTGTTTACCTCTGGCTCAGCACGAAGGCCCTTGTTTCACTTCTGGCTCGCAAGAAGGCCACTGTTTACCTTTGGCTCAGCAGTAGCTTCACTGTTTACCTCTGGTCGGGGTAAGAAGGCCCTTGTTTAACTCTTGGCTCAGCAAGAAGGCCACTGTTTCACTCTGGCCTCCAGCAAGAAGCCCACTGTTTATCTCTTGGCTCACCAAGAAGGCCCTTGTTTACCTCTGCATTACTGGGCGAAGGCCCTTGTTTATCTTTTGGCTCGGCAAGGCCTGCTTGCCTCTGGCTCGGCAAGAAGGCCTTGCTTGCCCTACCCGGCAAGAAGGCCGTTGTTTATCTCTGGCTCACCAAGAAGGCCCTTGTTTATCCCTGGCTCCGGCAATATACATATTTACCTGCCTGGCAAGAAGGCCCTTGTTAACCTCTGGCTCGGCAAGAAGGCCCTTGTTTACCCTGGCTCGGCAAGAAGGCCACTGTTTGCCTCTGGCTCAGCAAGAAGGCCCTTGTTTACCTCTGGCTCGGCAAGAAGGCCACTGTTTGCCTCTGGCTCGGCAAGAAGGCCCTTGATTACCTCTTGCTCGGAAACAAGGTCCTTTTTAACCTCTGGCTTGGAAACAAGGCACTTTTTTACCACTGGCTTAGAAAGAAGGCCCTTACCTCTGGCTTAGAAAGAAGGCCATTGTCGCCGTCATCGACGAGGTCGAACGCCACGGACGCGACAAGGGCGCGGACTGCAAAGCGTGCATACTCGGAGAGCGCGTCACACTTCTCCAGGATCATGTGTGCATACATGTTCTCGTAGCCGTACCGTATGAATAGGTTTACAATTGTGGAGGCAACGCCAAGAAGCACCATGCCCTGGGTGAAAGCCGTGATAAGGTTGAAGTAGTCGAAGTGTGCGATAATACCTCCAGACTGTCTCATAGCCATCCGGACACTCAACCGTCAAGAGAGCGCCGAGAGCAATGCACCAGTCGTACAAGGGCTACAGTGGCTAGATAAGCTGCGTATGGTGTGGGTAAACGTTTCAATTCACTCTTCTTACTTGAGCGCTCTAACTCTACACACAAACGCACTCACAGGCAAATACGACTGCAACAACAGTCCTTTTAATACAGCAGCAATTTACCAGACATGCATCTCCGACAAACGTGTAACATGGTTACACAAGAAGTGGTGAGAACAGTGCTCACTTTGAACGAAAGTGATACCCCATAACGATATTTGTCCACGCCGAGGTCCATCCGTTGAATAATACTTTTGCCATGCCAAGTCAAATCGTGCCCGATCGAGGTCCACACCAAATATGGACGGAGGGTCATGATGCATACTGTGGACGCTCTGGCGTTATTCAGCTTCTCCGGTCTGTTCTTATCCATATCATCCAAACCCTCTATTGCAGGTACAAGGCGGTAGTTGTAATATTCCATTGTAACCTCGATGTTCAAGCCGGAGGTTCGAAGATAAGGGTACTTGCCGTCCTGGTATCCTCGCGAGCCCTGTAAAGACCTCTTTTGTTCCTCACTCTGGTCCGTGAGCCACTGCGCGTTTGATCCCTCATCGCATCGCGCGTCGAGGTCCACATTGGCCCACTGCAACAGCTCCTGCACCGTCATTTCCAACGTGTACCCCGCTTCAAACTTTTTCAGAACCTTGTTTTCCTTGACGTTCGTTAAGTAGGTCTTCACCAGCTGACCGCTCAACGTATTCGAATGATAATAGTGATCAATCTTTAGCGTGACGTTTTCCGCTCCGACCGTGAAGCGCCCCCGATTGCCCTTGCAGATGCACACCGTGTCATTTTTATCGTCAATTTGCAGGAAGTATCCTACATCGTTCGATTCTTGGGTCACTGTCGAATAGTAATTTTGTGCAAATTCCGACAAGGCTTGGTTGGCACACGGGTTGGTGCCCTCCGCCTCCAGTATCGCAGAACAGGCGTCTGGATCCCCTTGCGGATTCCGTGCTCTGAAATAGTGGGTTTCTTGAACGTTTGTGGTGAAGAAGTACGAGCTACCCTCTGCGCCCTTGAAACTTATTTCATCCTCATAATTCGCATCGCAGCCGGAGAAGTTGTAACTCCAGTCGTCATCATAGTAAAAGTCATATTCGCTACCTGAGGCGCAAAAGCTATGCGCGCCCCCCTCGTCTCCTTTGCGCAAGGCCTGCCTCACGTCCTCTTGATGTTCTCGAACACCGGCGTCACCTGTGTACATGCTAAAGACGGCGCTGACGCTGCTCTGCGAACGCAATTCCACACAAGCGACCGTCAGCAGGATTCACTCTGCAGTGACCTTTTCCTGATGCAACATTCTTGCGCAAAAACGTCTACACTCTGCATCGCTTATTGCGTTTCATCGGTGATGGCTTCATCTTAGTTCGTGTCGGACGTTGCGCGCTGAGCCTCTGCGTACTTGCTTGACCTAGAGGTGTCATGCGACCTCTTCAACAACACCAGTTTTCACGGCAGTCGCTAGGATATCTCGACTCACCTGTACCAAGAAATTCTGAGTGTAGACGAGCTGGAAGATCACATAACACAACACTGGGAGTTGAAGAGTTCGAAATAACAGTCCCAAACGCCAGTCGGCGATGATAACCTGTCTCTCAGCAGTGAACGTTAAGAGACCTTTCACATTATCGTACCACAATCTTTCCAAAAAACTCATGGTTAACCAGTATACGCATACACGTAATCCCGTCGCGGTCAGTCGAGTACGTTGGAAGTTCCAGGCCAACGACAAAGCGGCAGCGATCTTTTAAATAATATCCGTTCGAGCTCTCTCTACAAGTCAAATTTGAAATGCGCAATCAATTAGTCGGGGGGTATTTATTTTGCTTTTAGTCGGCGAAAAATATTCACCTTAAGTATGGGGGGTTCCGAGACGGTTGTATTTATTTCGTTTCTTAAGTATGGGACGGAATTAGTCACCAGCTTCGGAATTAAATCATTAGAGAGGTTCCGCAAGGCTGTGGAGAGTTAAGCGCGGAGAGTTATCGATGATGACAGTCATCGCGCGTAGCTCTCCGCGCTTAACTCTCTGCTCGTTTCACGATTTGGCAAAATCGCTTCCGCAGTCATGAACGATGAACGACAAACGACAAACGACGAACGACGAATTTGTGATTCTCGATTTCGGTGCTCGTTGAGGGTGATTCTATGGTTAGCGCTGTAAAAATTCAAAAAAATTTGAGAAAACTGTTACCTCACGGAAATTGTTCCGTCGCTTTGTACAAAAATCTGTCGTTTTGTACAGTTTTCGAATGTACTTAAATATGGAATTTACCACAGGTCCGCCCATGCCATCTTCACTCAAAACGACGCACCGTGACGTGACGTGACGCCAAACCATAGAATCACACTGAACGTCAATTTTTAATTGACGCTTCCTTGTTTTCTGGAGAAACAGTTCGTCGGCCACGCGGGAACGCAGGATCAAACGGAATTCTAGAATTGGGGAAAAATCTTTAGATTGTCCCTCTCTTTGAAAAATCCGGTTTTTTATGTCACGCTTTTGTGTATTGGGGAAAAATCTTTAGATTGTCCCTCTCTTTGAAAAATCCGGTTTTTTATGTCACGCTTTTGTGTATAAATTTTTAAAGGTTCATTTCGCCGAAAACCAGCTATTCCAAAACGAACACTGCTTTGTGTCACGCTTTTCGAGCGTCACGCTTTTCGAGCGTCACGCTTTTCGAGCGTCACGCTTTTCGAGCGAGACGCGTTACACCCACCCAATTTAACCCCTGTTACGCACTTTAGCGTCGTAGATGAAAACTGCGAAACGATTTGTAAGTCGTGGATAAGTATGTGTCGCACGCGGCAGTATATAATTTGATACTTAGAATATTCAATACAAAGCCTTTTTATATTTAATTGGTGAATATTTAATTTTAATTTTATTTTATTGGAATTGCACAGTTTCACGACTGTTGAGTATAAATATAACTCAGCATTGTAGTATTAAATAAAATAAGATGAAGACTTTATTGACGGTATAAATATTTGGATGTGGTCGACTGGAAATTGACACATAAGACGTTAGACGTATGACATGACAAGAGACACAGTCTGTAAAGCGTAAAGCTTCGAGAATGAAAGTTGATGACACTGTCATGAACGTCAGCTGTGACACAGTATGGGCTGGCCGAGCCGCGATGGAAATCAACTGCTTCTCACATTTTTTTTTGGGGGGGGGGGACCCCCCACTGGGGTGGCCGTGACCCGTAGGGGAATCGACCATGAATGCAGCTGTATGGGCTGGCCGAACTCCGATGGAAATCAAGCTGCTTCTCACATTTTTTTTAAGTGTGGGAACCCCCACACACACACACACAGGGAATCGACGGCTTATTATTTATTAAATTTTATCACGCTTTTCGCGCTCACGCTCTTTTTATTTAGAGACTTCATTTCGTTGAGACCAGGTATTCCAAAACGAACACTGATTTGTGTCACGCTTTTCGACTGTCACGCTTTTTGGGCTCACGCTCTTTTTATTTAGAGACTTCATTTCGTTCAGACCAGGTATTCCAAAACGAACGCTGATTTGTGTCACGCTTTTTCTGTCACGCTTTTCGACTGTCACGCTTTTCGCGCTCACGCCCTTTTTAACCCAATCGAGAGTTTCCCGCAAATTCGGCAGCCCAATTCTTTCGCTAGTCCGACGTGGGCATACAATATCCATCTTGTTGCAAACGTCCGATGTTACTGGTGAAGTCTGCGAGCGCCAATTTTGGTTGGGTCTGAATCGAATATTCATGTTGTACAGTCAGCCGAGCGAATTGAGTCGCTGCCGAATTGAGTTCTCATTTCGTTCGAATTTGGCCTCGATCGAGCGAATTCAAGCGAATTCTCACGAGCGAATTGAGCAAATCGGCAGCCGATCCGACGTGGACCGACGTGTCCCCGAAAAATGCGGCATCTCCTGACGTCGGACTAGCGAAAGAATTGGCTGCCGAAATTTGCGGGAAAGTCACTAATAAGACATATACTACATTTCGCTCACGCTGTTTTTAATTAACCTTCATTGCCCACATCACATTTTGTATGGTGATTTGAGATTGATTTTTCCCCACTTGTACGTTCACGTACCCCCTATATTCCAGATCGATTACATCCAGCCAGTTTCCGATTAGGACGTCTACCTTAGCTCTTCGTCGTTCATCGGGCGGAGAGTTAAGAGAAGCTTAACAGTGGGGGCAGAGAGTTAAGAAATCGCGGAGAGTTAAGAGTTAAGAAGTATGAACGAGTTATGATGCATGACCATCGCGTTCGACGGAATCTATGACACGATATGCCCTTAACTCTCCGCGCTTAACTCTCTGTCCACTTTGCGGAACCTCTCTATTGTTCCAATTGATTGCGCATTTGACTTGTAACAGCCAAGTCCACACGACAGCGACATCGACAGCGACAGCGACAGCTGAACAGCACAGAGCACACGACAAGCACAGCTCGAGCTGAACCCGATGAACTTTCGTCGGTCGATTCACGAGCGACGAGGCGAGGATCTGGCGAGGACCGGCCGTTGAACAGTTCGAGTTGCGTTGATCGAGAGGCTCTGAGAAACTTTACATGAGCCCCAGAAGGTTACAAACCCTAAATGCCTATTTTCGTCCATTAGCTCTGGGGACAAGAGTCACAGCTCGTCACAGGCCTAGCGAGCTGAATACGGGTTACAGGACTTCGGGTTTAGGCTTAGTTATTATGGGCTCTGACTAGCCCCTAGCCTGACCCTGCTCCCGTTTCGTGTCCGTGACATCCTAGCACTGTACTGTACAGTAGTACAGTACAGTAGTACAGTCATTGTTACTGTCTGGGTTTCCGAGAGCATAAAGCTCCGGCCAGACACTGTTTATGTGATTATCAGTTTGATGCTTAGCAAGCTTAGCCGGACAGCGTATCTGTCTTCCTCGCAGGTTATAGGCCGCACCGGCTTTCCGGTGATTCTGATGATGGCACAGCGCCTTGCTGTTGCCATGTTCGGCTAAGTAGGACGTAGGAGGGGTTGAGCGCCCACTTGGGCGGTGGTGAATTCTTACGGTATGGCCTTTTGACTTGGCAGTGATGGCGGCACGCATTGTGCTCGCCTTCGCTGCGCAGGAGATCAGTTAGTGGCGGATTATTATTTTACAGAAGCATCGTCGCAGCGAGAGTTATTCTGTTTCGTGCGCCGCTGGCTCCGGCGAGGTCGTTCCACACGTGGCTGAATTTTGGCCGCTCTCATGGTTTCGCTTACGACCTGTGGATTTTGATCTGTCGACTGAGGCTTCTACGAACCATCTGGCCGCTGTACGCGTTCTTCCACCATCTCCCTGTTTAGCTCAACCTCCTCCCCTGTCTCTTCATCATGGTAACCACAGCAAATAGATCGACGCGTTCTCGCGTCCGTAGATTAGAGACAATTTTTGATGACGTCGGTGCGCAGCACGCTGCGACTCCTCACACGCCGCAGCTGCCGGCTCCGACCACCGCAGCTGCAAGAGAGATTTTGGACAAATGCAGGCAATTGGCTCGTGACAGTTTCGACCGGAAAATTGCCAAAACCGTTGCCACTAAAATTCTGGGCGACAAATCAGAGCGCTTTGCGGGAACGGAGACCGACGCTGTGGACATTTTTTCACAGATAATGCATGAGCTCCGCACGCAGTTTGTGCTGCAGTCGACGGCATTTGCTCCCTTGTTTGACTTGACTGACATGACAGTTGAGGCCAGGCATGAGGCAAATGAACTGCTGCTTTCGGCTCTGACATTTCTGGCTCGCCCTGGCTCGCCTGCCCGTGACTGGCTTGAGGCCTCTGGGTCCGACGTTCCTGGAGATGGCAAGCGCGCTGCCCTTGAGGTAGTGCGCATGCTCCAGGAACGTTCGGAACCCTTTGACTCTTTTGAGTTGCTGCTGGCGGTCCGCATCCCCAGCAGCAAGGATCCTGACCGTGGCATCCGCGAGTTCAATGGCCTGTTGCGGGACGTTCAGCGTTCCCACAACTTGCCGGAGGACGCGGTGAAGCGACAGTTTCTTAAGGCTCTCGGCAATTCGGCATTGTACCGTGACTTGGCTAATTCCTTGGCTCGGGCTGACCAGCGGCAAGGCGTGTCTCTCTTGACTATTCAGGCTCGTGTGCGGGAGCAGTTCCGCCACGGCCTGCAAGTCTCTGACACTCCTGTTTCGGCTCTGTCATTCGGCGATGGCGCGTCTGACCTAGCTGCGGCGTTGTCCAGTCTGCAGAAGCAGCTGGAGCGCATGCAGCAGGACATTCGTGACCTGAAGCGGCAGAAACGGGAAGGGGCGCCGCCTGCGGGCAAGCACCTTACCCGCTCTGCTGCTAAGCATCATCGTGCTGGTGTTAAGCCACTTGGCACCGCTCCTCCTGTCTCATTTGACAAGAGGAGTGGTGCCTTCGTGCCCCACTGCAAGAATGCGGTGTGTGCACGAAGTGGTTTGAAGCACTGGCATGCTGAATGCCCCAACGGCGGTCTTCACTCTGCCCACTATTGTGGTGCAGTTGAAGACTACGAGACTGACTGCTTGGCTGTTCGTTTCCAGCGTTTCTATGACGCGGGGGATGAGCACGCCTTCGAGTCACTCTGCGCGATGGAGGGTCGCCCAGAGGTGTGCGAGCTGTCGGCGCATTCCTTTGTGCCGGCTGAGCCCACATCTCTGAAGCACTTTCAGGATGCGGCGGCTTCCGCTCAGGATGCGGCAGCTGGCGATGACGGCGAGGCTCACTTTCCTCTAGCCACGTTCCACTCGGGTGCACGGGGTTCGATTCCGCCACCGCCTGCGGTTCGGGATCCCTCTGCACTCGTGGCTGGTGGTGTGCCTACGGCTCATGACCCACCAGTGGCTGTCCCTGGCTCTCTCGGCTTGCCTGGTTCTGTCCCATCGCTCTGGCTTGGCGACTCTGCACCGGCTCCGCTGTTTGCTGGCATGACGATTGAGACTTCTGACATTGGCTCTGAAGGCTCTGACAACGACCAAGGCTCTGACGATGGCTCTGACGGCGGACGGCAAGTGGCTTTTGACTCCTTCGGCACTCTTGACCATGGCTCTGACAGGGGGGCATCGCCACTAGCAGCTCCGATGTATCGTCCACGGGCTCCGCCGAGTTTTCTCCGGTGTGCATTGATGTCTTCGGTGCTCTGCTGTTCTCTGTTGGCCAGTGCTACGGCATCTCTGGTTGCCGTGGGCGGTGGTGACAGGGGCCTGGTTGAGCCCGGAGTCACCGTCCATCGGTCTACTGGAGATCTCTTTGCTTCGGATCCGCCACTTGGCTTTCTGGACATCCGTGATTGGCCGCCTGACACACGGATTCTTCCGTCTCTTTCTTCAAAGTTCAAACCACCGTGGGATCTTACTTATCAGAATTCTTCAGTTGATTTACTCTCTGCTGTGGAACCGCCTTGCCCACTTGGGTCTGGTGGTGCTCAATTTCGACAAGACGGCTTGCAATTCACTTCGGGATTCTTCTGTATTTACATCCCAACCGCTGAACTCGGCTCCGCTGACCAGCCTCAAAGTGGCTGAGTTTCTTGGCATTTACCCTGGTAGCTTGATTAGCTTTAGCCCAGTAGTGGGATGACCGGGTCAAGACCCCGGCACCCAGCTAGAAGTGATCGGTTTCCACCGAAGTGAATGTTAGGTGTTTGTTTGTATCTCGTGGCTGTATATACTGTACCTGCTTTGCTAGGTAGTCACACCCACGGGTGGTGTGCTGGACTTCGGGTTTAGGCTTAGTTATTATGGGCTCTGACTAGCCCCTAGCCTGACCCTGCTCCGTTTCGTGTCCGTGACATCCTAGCACTGTACTGTACAGTAGTACAGTACAGTAGTACAGTCATTGTTACTGTCTGGGTTTCCGAGAGCATAAAGCTCTGGCCAGACACTGTTTATGTGATTATCAGTTTGATGCTTAGCAAGCTTAGCCGGACAGCGTATCTGTCTTCCTCGCAAATCCTACTCATGTCACTGAAGTGACGATGACGTGAGCGTGAGGGGTAGGGGCAGGGGCAGGGGTGAGACACGTTTGACGTTATCGAATCGAAATGAATATGAATCTTGAATGGATCGCTCTCCTCCCCTCGCCTGCTCTCCTCCTCTCCATCGCATGCGATCAGCGATAGTTCATAGTGTCACAGTACATAGTTGGCGTTGGGTGCACTGCAGACGCGAGATGCAGATGGTGCTGGTGACGCTGACGTGCAGACGAGAGACGAGTCACGAGACGGAGAGGTGCCGCTGTCGATCGGATGTGCATCCTGCATGTCGGGTCGGGGTTACTCTGGCTGAGACCAGCCTCCAGACGGATTTTTTAAAAACTTTTTAAGGTTTTTTTAAAAAAAAATTCTGTACTAGACCGGAGGTTTACGAGCTGCTTTCCATTCTTGTCGTGTCGAAAATCGCGATCGGCCGCGCAGCGGCCGCAGCTCGTAAACTCTGGTCTCAGCCAGAGCAGGTCGGGGTGGGGTCACACGACACTCGACAGTTCTCAATCACATATAAAGCGATAAGGAAAGGAAAATGCATTTGAGCGCACCCTGATCACCTGACGTGTTTTTGTATAATTATAGAGATGCGCCTGATCACCTGACGTGAGTGCAGTCCAACTGCACTCTAGTGAACTTTGAAAAGTGCTAAGCTAAAGTATATCGGTCGGTATGGGGGATATCTTTGCATAGATAACATGGTGTTACTCCAGGCAAATTCGGCTGGAAGCTGACACAAGTTACAGATGCCCTTTGTTACTCGTTCGTTGTGTAACAATCCCTCTCATGCATCTGTAGCTGCTTCAGAGTAATATTCAATAACGTGAGATAATGAACTGAAATTGAAGCGATGAAGTGATCGACCACATTCCGAACTCGAACTGTGTGCACTTACCTTTGCCAAACTTCACGCTCAAATAACTCTGTATTATACAGAAAGTTCTGTTCTCTACAACAAGCCGATAATATTTTGAGCAATGACGGAGGCACTTTTGCGCAGTTCTGCCATGGAAGTCGCCATCCATATCAACCCTTCGAGGTGATAGACATTTTTTCCCGTTAGTGAAACTGCAATACTTTGTGATAGTTGAAATTGTAACTAACTACTGTTTTCTCAGTTTTCCACCCGAGATACAAGAGGGTTCCTCGCAGCCAGCGAGCGCAAGGGAAAGGCCAGCCGTGGTCGAAGAACCGAGCTCGCTGAGCTCAGATATCCTGAGCGACGTCGAGAATGCTGTCGTGGACCAAACGCTTCCCCAAGAGAATAACCAAAGTCGTACAGATAACAATGACCCTGGCGGTGCAAGTGCTAGGTTGGACCTTCAGGTAAATTTGTTCCTTCTGACAACTTGCAATAAGGTTCGGCCGGACGCTCTCAGAGTCGACAAAACGCTGCAAAATGTGTAAATATGATTCCACACTATCGGTTGTATTGCTTCCACTGCTGTAGGTGTGTGCCCTAGTTTCCACTTTGCTTCTCAGAACTTCTGCGTGATCGCTCATTGTAGGGGGTATCCAGGCGTGAGCTCGCTCCTAGTTTGCTTTCGATGAGCTCACTTATTCTAGCTTGCGCTCCCAGGTTGCCGCCCGCTGGCTCGAACAGGCACTTCCGTCTTCCTTTTTGCTCTGCTTAGTGTTCCTACAACAGCACTGGGTCGGTATGTTTGCTTCCCAACCCAAAGACAAACTAAACGACACGTTCAAAACTTCAGCAAACCGTGTCTTTACACTCTTCTATCGCTGTCGCTGAAACTTCGAATTCTATTGGCTCCGAGCGTTATCCATCTGTTGTTGGCGAATGCCCTCGAAGCCCCACATATGCTGCAAACACGCCACATGACCACTCTGACAGTTCCCCAGCGTATGACTCAGTGCACCGTGTAAATGCACATTCCTTCACGCGTGCGCTCGTTGCTGTTGATTCGACCCGACCTGCCTGTTGAGTGCATATTGAGAATACGCACCCACCGATTGGCACCTCTTGATGCGACAGACGCAAGGCGACTTTTAGGCGACACTTGGGGCAGCTTGAGGCCAACCGCAGCTGAGCGCGGTACATCAGGCGTCTGTCGGATGTCTGTCTTCTTGACGTTTGCTCTGGGTGCAAGATGTCCGTGGGCTCCTGTCGGGCACCTGTTATGAGGAAATTTGGTCTCGGCGTTCTTTTTGTGTAAGTCTCGTAGGGTTGACACCACCACACGGGGCGAGTCGAGCTGTCGAGTTTCCTTATATGACTTCTATAGTATCCCTTCATCTGGCCGTCGCGCGTGATATGCTTCCCCGTTGCTCAGAGGCATCCCTGCTGGAAAGCTCTCGCCGGTCTGCGCGGAAAGCGACGTCGACATTTCAGAGAGATGGCGCTCTGTGCCGCAGGTATCCTTGTCTTCACCTGGATGACGCTGGTGCTCTTCCGTGGGAACGAGATCATCCGCAAGCAGGTACAAGTCGTGCAATCCATTATACCCAATCCATTATACCCACTCAAGGAACTTCCACTTAGACAGTGGCTAGGCACAAGCGCGTGGCGTGCCAAGCCGTCCGGTCAGACCACCACCGAGTCAGCCACGACAGTCGTATCGATCGCGGTCTTGTGGCCTACGCATCGTGGTCCCTTACTCGCGTGAGCGCGGCTTGCGGCACTTGGAGGCCGGTGCTTGGCGAATTTCGCAGGGTTTGCCTGCATCGTGGCGCCCGAGTTGACGGTGACTGGCTGGGGTCGATAACTCACTTTGCACGCAAATTATTGTCCTACGTGCACAAGATCCCCTTGGCCATGTTAGTCTGGAACACGGCCTGGCTGGAATCTGTCCGCTGGGTTTGACAGCGACACGTCACGACCGACGTGTCCCCCGGGTTTGACAGCGACACGTCACGACCGACAAATGTCCCCCGGGTTTGACAGCAACACCGTAAGATTGGAATCTAACCGCAGGCATTCACAGTGGCATTTCCCGGCCGGTGTCTGTGCAAGCTGGGTGCTACCACGGCAGAGCCCGGCATACAAGCGAGTATTATGAAATAATCACCAGTTCAATGGTCGGCAGCGGTATGGTATACCGTCCGCTGAAACGAGCATTTTACGACCAACAGTAAACGGTTTCTGAAACAAGCTGAAGTTGCCCAATTTTTTAGTCTTCCGTCCCAGGAAAAATGAGCAAATAAACGAACAGAAAGTGGATCGCTTGGTGACGAATATTCGGACAATATTCGGTCGGAAGGTCACTGTTGCATATTCCCAGGACGGTAGGAGCACTGCGGGCTCAGTGCTGCGTAAGTTCTTGCGCACAGTTGGCGCTGAGTACACGGCTGTGACCCATCCTGGCAGGTGGCCTTAAAGCAGAACAGACGCGTGCTTGCCCTGGGATCGACCGCTGCGGTGTTGCTGCTTCACGTGGCGGCCGGATACTACTGGTTTAGTGACGAGGCCCTTTGGCGGCAGCTGCTGCTGTTGCCGCCCCGTAACTTGCCGAATTTCTGGCAGGTGTGCTCCCATCCGTTGCCCCGCCGGAGTGAGCTGTTTGCGCCCGGCGGCCTTCCGGCCTTTTGGTGCCCCCCGCCGGAGTGAGCTGCCTGGCAGCTGTGCACGTTAAAGTTGTCGGATCGTGAGAGCCACGACAACCGTGGAGGGTGCCTCGGCCGCCGAGCAACCTCGGATATTGCAGATTACGTGCCGTGCGGGCCAAGGGGAAGTGCTCTTGATCAGTGGTGTGGTTTTCGTGGGCGATCTGCGATCTCACTGCTCAAGATATGCTGCAGACAATCTGGACCGTGGCGATTTCGGACACCATGGCGCGGTACTTGGTGATGTCGGTGAAGGTGGTGGTGCTGCTCAGCCAGCGCCAAGTGCCCGGGCTGCCCTTCCGGCGCCAGGCCCAGGTTTCCACCTCCCCTTTTACCCCCCTCACTGAGCAAGCTTCAGGACTTCGGCGATCCTCCATCTCCATGCTCAGATCCTTACACCCCTTTGGTTGCCTCTACCCTCGCCTGCCCCCCTTGCTCACACGCGGGTACGGTCACTGCAAGCTGCTGACCGTTGTGTGCCTTAAGTCGGGGACGACCCTCGAATCGACATTCGATTCCCGGTAAGCTTTCCTCACGATGGTGGCCTCGCTTCGCCTTGATCTGCGTGGAGTGTTCGTAGAGACCAAAGGCAGAGGACTGATGGAGATTGGGGGCATGGCCGTGTGCTATCAACCGTCCCCGCATCCTCCCTCCCCCTCTGCAGGCGCTAACGCTCATCGAGTACACCGCCCTGCTGTACAGGGTGATGCTCCCGGCACCGGTGTGGTACCGCTTTTTCCTCGATGAGGAGACTTACGGTCACTTCTTCTCTTCGCTCACCACAGGTTTGCTCTCGGCCGCGGCGTTTGCAAGCTGCCGTTTAAGAAATGCGGCTCCCTGGAGCTGAAACTTCGCGCGGTGGGTGTGAGCCAGCTGGAACAGAGTGTAGCAGGGGGGATCAAGTCGAACACTGTCGTGCGTCTGTGCGCCAGCTGAAACAGTGCGTGGCGGCTGTGCTCCGAGCGCACACCTCAGTCTCACGTCATTCTCCTGGCCAACTTTCTGGATGAGAAGGGACGTGCCCGGGGGGGCGGGGGCTGGCAGGGCTCTACCTGACCTTTAAGTTCACCACGATGTTCGAGCGCGCGTGCAGCCTGTACACGGCCGCGGCGGCCTTCGTGCGCCGGGAGGTTCAGTTTGGCCAGTGCGCCACCACCGAGGAGGTGTCGCCCTTCACCTGGGTCCCCCCCATCCCCACGTGGCACTTCACACTGCGACTATCGGATGGATTCCCCACCAGTTGGCCAATAGAGGTGGGGTGGACGTACAAGCGCTCCGTTGGAGTTCCCACAGCGGCGAGTTGGCTGAGCTGTCGCACGGGCGAGCTGGCTGAGCTGCCACACGGGCGAGCTGGCTGAGCTGCCACACGGGCGAGCTGGCTGAGCTGTCGCACGGGCGAGCTGGCTGAGCTGCCACACGGACGAGCGGGCTGAGCTGGCTGAGCGCCACACGGGCGAGCTGGCTGAGCTGCCACCTAGGCGTAGCTGGCTGGAGCCAGCCACACGGCGCAGCTGGCTGAGCTGGCACACGGGCGGGCTGGCTGAGCTGCCACACGGCCGAGCTGGCTGAGCTGCCACACGGGCGAGCTGGCTGAGCTGCCACACGGGCGAGCTGGCTGAGCTGCCACACGGGCGAGCTGGCTGAGCTGCCACACGGGCGAGCTGGCTGAGCTGTTACACGGACAAGCTGGCTGAACTGGCACATGGGTGAGGTGGCTGAGCATTACGTTCCCCTTGGCAGATTTCCCGGGTAACTTTGAGTGTCACGTTGGCGAGCTGGCTGAGCTGCCACACGGGCGAGCTGTGTAGTCACATGGGTCAGCTGAGTGGGCTGTCATACGAGTGAGCTGGCTGAACTGTGAGATGGACAATCTGGCTGAGCCCTGCCACAGGCGAGCTGGATGAGCTGTCACACTTGGCGCCGCTGTCTCCGCACTCATTTTTGCCATCTCGCGCGCCTGCTTTCTAAGCTACTGGGCGAAGTCAATCGTCTGCCTGGCAGCGGTGCTCTCTCTGTTGCCGCAGCAGCCAATGCAGTCGCCCGCGCCGCAAGCCGCTGCCTCAGCGCTTCCATCTCCTGCGCCAGCTTGAGCACGGCAGCGCTTCCATCTCCTGCGCCAGCTTGAGCACGGCAGCGCTTCCATCTCCTGCGCCAGCTTAAGCACGGCAGCGCTTCCATCTCGTGCACCAGCTTGAGCACGGCAGCGCTTCCATCTCCTGCGCCAGCTTGAGCACGTCAGCGCTTCCATCTCCTGCGCCAGCTTGAGCACGGCAGCGCTTCCATCTCCTGCGCCAGCTTGAGCACGGCAGCGCTTCCATCTCCTGCGCCAGCTTGAGCACGGCTTGCGCGCCGCGAAGCGATTTTGCGCCTGTCGCTGCCGCGGCGCCTTGCGTTGTGCACGCCAGGCGACCAGGGTGCTGCCGGTACTGCTTGAGTTTGTCGAGGAAGACGAACACGCCCTGCAATGTCGCGTGGTGTGTCCCATGGAGCCACATGACCGCGCATGACATCAGGCGCATGGAGCCACATGACCGCCCATGACATCAAGTGCATGGAGCCACATGACCGCCCATGACATCAAGCGCATGGAGCCACATTATTGTACGAAGCATGCACTCTCCCCCCTCGCCCGCAGAGAGCACCGGTCATAACAAGCAAGCAGAGGTCTTGGCAGATTCATATATTCCAATATATTAATTGCCACCGTCTGGCTTGTTCGGTCTCTCAGCATGTGGCCTGAGTGTCTGTCTCCCTCTCTGTCAGGTGGAGCAGGTCTCTAAGAGTCTCGTGCACGAAGCTTCTAAGCTAGTTCTAGCAAGCTGCTCTGTCACCTCCACTGCTCTGTCACCTCCACTGCTCTGTCACCTCCACTGCTCTCTGGCAGCGGGTCTCTAGCAGCGGGTCTCTAGCAGCGCTCTCTTGAACTAGGCCCTCTGGCGGCTGTCGGTACAGCCCTCGAAGCTTCCACTGTGCTACTCTTCAGAGACACTGCCGCCACCTGCCACCAAACAACAAACCCCAATGCATCATCCCTTGCAGGTGTGGGTGGGTGGGAAAAGAAAGGAAGAACAGTGATGGAGCGTTGCTCCTGAGGCTGAGATTCCGAAAAACTGCTTGACACCTCATGAGAAAGTTGCTAACAACCAACTTCTCGTGTCAAGCCCCCAGACGTGTCACGTGTCACCGATCCTGTGATCGATGACTCCCCCCGTCCCGATGCCACAGACACGGTGTGGCATCGCTCTGGCAGACGGGCCTGGCAACCCTACACTTAGGGCTCGCGCGCATTGCTTCTACAATAACCCGAATTATTATTTTCCAAATAATAATTGTCTATTATTGTACGAAGCATGCACTCTCCCCCCTCCCCCGCAGAGAGCACCGGTCACAACAAGCAAGCAGAGGTCTTGGCAGATTCATATATTTCAATATATTAATTGCCACCGTCTGGCTTGTTCGGTCTCTCAGCATGTGGCATGAGTGTCTGTCTCCCTCTCCGTCAGGTGGAGCAGGTCTCTAAGAGTCTCGTGCACGAAGCTTCTAAGCTAGTTCTAGCAAGCTGCTCTGTCACCTCCACTGCTCTCTGGCAGCGGGTCTCTAGCAGCGCTCTCTTGAACTAGGCCCTCTGGCGGCTGTCGGTACAGCCCTCGAAGCTTCCACTGTGCTACTCTTCAGAGACACTGCCGCCCAATCTGCAAAGCAGCCGCTCACCTGACAGACCTAACAGGCACCCAAAGCCACATGTGAAGGGGAGGGAATGTGCGAAGGAGCGTGCCGTCACCTCATGAGAGCTCCTTCGCTGCCTCCGCGAACGCGGCCGGAAGGATGAGCCGCTGCTCGTCGTCCAGCTCGCAGTACCTCTCCCAGCAGTCGGACTTCCAGTCCCCCTGCAGCTTGATGTAGGGCTTCTCCACCTTCAGCCGCATGGCTGCCGTGGCCCCGCGCCTACGGAGCGAGTGCCCGGCATACCGGGCTGGGTCCAGCCCCACCCGCTCGGCCAGGCTCTTCAGCCCCGCCACCAGCGCCGCGTGCGCCATGGGCACCAGCGCACCCCGCTTGCCCCTCCCTTCCACCTGGAAGAGGGGCGCCTCCTCCGGCAATCCCTCCGTGGCCAGCATGAGCCGGCGGAGGGCCTCCACCGGGCACAGCCTCGACCCCGGCACCGCCACCAGCGGCACCCAGTGGTAGCGCTCCCCGCACTGGATGGTCTTCGAGTGCCTCACTCGGATCCACACCACATCTCCAGCCTCCTCAAAGAGCACATCCTCTCTCACCAGCGCACCCTTGGCGTTCCACGCCTGGGACTTCCCCACAGTGAGGTTGTCCTTGCGGAACAAGCCGTAGAACCCCACCAGGATGGCCGCCCACAGCGCCAGGCCTGTGATCGACTCCATGTCAGCGAACTCCGCCATGCGCGCCAGGTCCCGCAACGTGATGGGCATCACTGGCTTAGCAGGCCGGTCCCACTGCCTGCGCACGCCCTGCATTGCTGCCGCCACCCAGAACCTGTGAGCCACCGGCGTCCACTCCACCCCCTGCTGCAAGTGAAGGGACCGCACACCCGCCAGGTAGGACTTGATCGTCCCTGGCTGCACGAACCACGCTGAGAACGCAATGAAGCGCGCCAACGTGGCATCCGACGCCGGGAGCAATGGCTCCAGCGTGCCCAGGCACGCGAAGCGCACGCAGAACGTGAGGAAGGCCTTGACCCCCGTGTCGTAAGACCTCTGCGTGCTCTCGGCGTACGCCCCGTCCTGGTAGCGCTCCACCGCCACTGCCAGCTCCTCCAGCAGCTCCTCTGCGCCCCGATCACACCCAGTCAGGCAACTCCACTGGCTCCAGTGGCACGCGCACCACCAGCACATCCCACCGAGTGGGCCCCCACTCTGAGCGGCCCTTGCCGTCCAGCGCTGGCGCTGTGAAGAGCATCGTGCCCGCCCGGTACTTGCGCACCGGACGGAACACCTCGCGCATCCCCGACACCAGCTCGTACGCCTCGTCCCCCTCCCACACCGGCACCAGGAAGCACCCGCCCGTGCCCATCTGCTGCCTGCGCTTGCACTTCAAGAAGTTGAGCAAGATCTCGTACATCACCGAGAACGGGAGGTTCGCCCACATGTTGAGCCCGTCGAAGCGCTGCTTGCGCGCGTCATCCTGTGCGCTCCAGCTCCGCACGCAGAATGCGTTCGCCCGCGAGGACGCCACGCACGCGTCCAGGGTGAACGGCCCGAACTCCTCGTCCATCTCCGCGAACAGGACCGGGGAGAACTGCCAGTCCTCCCGGTCCTGCCTCCACAGCACCTCCCGCTTGCGCATCGCCCACCGCATGTGGAACTCCTCGAGCTTCAGCCGCGAGAGCAAGTCCGCCAGGAGGTTATCCTTCGACGAGATGTACTTCGGGCGCAGCCGGATGTCGTGCTGCGCACAGAGGTAGAAGATCTTGCGCAGCAGCGGGATGTACTCGACCGGCCCCCAGAACTTGTCCACCTGCGTGAGCGCGCACTGGTTGTCGATCCGCACCACCAAAGTCCACCCCGACAGCCTGTGTGCCCACAGCGCCAGCGCCCACCACACCGCGAAGAGCTCGAGGTAGTTGATGTGGGACTTCGCCTTGCTCGTGAACGGGTAGAAGTCGCGCTGCGGCATCTCCGCCAGGTCCTCCCACGAGATGAGGAAGTAGTCGGGCTGGCAGTGTCCGCCCATCCCCTTCCTCAGCGACGCGTCCGTCGCGAAGGCGTCCTCGTGCACGTCCTCCTTGTGCAGCACCACCTTGCGCCCGTTGTACAGGCGGATGACGCGCTCCACCACCTTCAGGTCTTGCATCACGCCCGTGCCGACCGTCACACGCGACCTGCCGGCTGTCGCCGCGACGAGCGCGAAGCCCTGTCGCGTGTAAAGCGACAGGCCCCACACCACCTGCGCGCAGAACGCCAGCAGCCCGAGCAGCGACTCGAGCTTGCGCCTGCGCACCGGTCCCTTCGCCGCCTCCGCGCGCATCTCCCGCAGCTTGCTCGTCACTTGCTGCACGCGCTCCTCGTCGATCGACGCCGTGCATGTCTCGCCGTCAGTGCACAGCAACACGCCGAGGAACTCCAGACGTCGCGCTGGACCCTCACACTTGGCCCTGTTCACCTTGAAGCCCAGCATGGTCACGAACTCGATCAAGAGGTCCATCATCTCCTGAGCCTCAGCTGCCGTGCGCGCCACCATGAAGAAGTCATCTAAGTACCCGACGCACGGCACTCCCTGCGCCTGCATCCACGCCACAATCGCCCGCGTGTAGCGCATGAAGATGCCTGGCAACGCGCGGTTCCCGAAAGGGCTGCGCGTGTCCATGTACCGCTTGCCGCGCCACTGGAAGCACTGCGCTGCCCAGTACTGCGACGCGACGGGCAACGACCTGTACGCCTCTTCCAGGTCCACCTTCACCATGTACATGCCCGGTCGTAGCAGTGCGTACGCGTCCTTGACTGTCGTGAACTCGTCCTTCTGGAGCTCGATCCAGTCGGGAACTCGACGCCGACGAACGAAGGTCGCGAGTAGTCCCAAACGGGACGGTACTTGAGCTTCCCCTTGCGGAGTCGCTCTACCATCCCGAGGGCCGACACGCCCCGCGGTAGCCAATCGCGAGCGTCGAAGATCCTCCCCGCGGCCATCTCCTTCACGAGCTCCGCGGTCATGGCCTCCGCGTGCTCGTCTCCAACGTAATTCTCCACGATGTACGGCTCGTCCGGCTCCTCGCCTGCAAAAGGGAAACCGACGCCACATGCCGCACCTCGCACCAGGAAGGCCACGTCTGGCCAATCCTTCAGCGCCTCCGCGAGAAGGTGCGCTCTCTCCGACATCAGCGGTACCTGTGCTCCCACATCGCGCACCTCCTGCTGGAAGCGAGCGCGCTCCTCCTCCGTCGTGCCCGTACCGGAAAGGCCCCGCGCCTTGGCGCCCTCCACGATCGCTGCACGCAATGCCGGCCACCTCGCCGACCTCGACTCCGCCACCGCCGGGTAGTGCTCACCGCACCCGGTACCCGCCGGGGACACCGCCGGCGCCGGCGCCGCAGCCGGCGCCGCCGGTAACGGTGCCCCCGCTGCATCCCACACCGGTGCTACCAGCAGCCTCCGAAGCCGTGCCCACCACGGCCCCGCGTCCTCCACCTGCATCTCGCACGCCTCGCCTGCAGGCTCGGGCTCCTGATCGCCGCTCGCCATCGCTGCGCCATCCTCGCGCTCCTCCTCCGGCTCCACGACGATCTCCCCCTCTGGCGCCCCCTCCGCCACCTTCCGGCTCCCCCGGGGGCGTGGCCTCCCCCGGGCTCCACCGCCCGCCCCATCAACGGGCACCCGCAGGCGCCGCGCACTCGTGCCCATCGTAGTGCGCGTGGCCCTTGTCGCCACACTTCGTACACTTGTGCGCGAACTTGCAGTCCTGGCGGTTGCATCCCGCAGCAGAGTTGAGCGAGAAACACGCACCCGACTTGATGGCATCGCGCCCCTTGCCACCGTCCGCTCCTCCGCGGCTCTGCTGCGCGCCCTCCTTCGGCTCGGCGTCCGCTGGCTGACCCTGCGTCTTGCGGGAGTACTTACTCCCGCCTCCTCCCCAGCTACTGCCTCCGCTGCCGCTGCCTCCGCCACCTGCGCCCTTCATCTTGATGCCCTTGTCCCGCTTGTACATCTCCCAATGGGCTGTGTACGACACCAGCTCGAAGGTAGTGGAGGCCTCCTTCTCCATCCGCACGCAGAGATGATCGTAGAACTTGCGGAGGTGGTCCCACGAGTAGTCGATCGACATCAGACGCATCCACTTCCGGAACTGCAGCAGCAGGTCCCGCGCCTCCTCGGGGGCCTTGCACGCCAGCACCGTGAAGGTCTCGTCCCACTTGTCGAAGCTACGGCAGTGCTTGGCCTTGGCCTCCAGCACCAGCCCCCTCTTCGCGTCCAATCGCCACTCCGCGGCTCCCTCCTCGTAGTCGCCTCCGGGACGCGACACTCGGATGTCCATCCCCTTAAGCGCCCCACCTGCGGGGAGGAAGGGTCTAGCAGGCACAGCGATCTCACCTGGCGGGCGCGTGATGTCCTTCACCGCCAGGCTGCCGTCCAGCGCTCGCCGAAGCTCCTCGTCCGTCGCCGTGCGAAGGGACCCGAATCGCGCCTTCGCTGCTGCCCGCTTCTTCTCCTCGTCCTCGCTGTCCTCACCGTCCGACCCGCTAGGCTGCCGCACCGCTCGCCTCTTCCTGCTCGCTGCGCTGCCGCTGCCCACTCCTCGTCGAACGCCGGCTGCGCGACCCCCGGCACTCCTGCCAACGCCTGCTGCATGTTCGCCAGCTCCCGAAGCGCGAGGTCGATGTACGCGTAGAGATGCTTCGTGCGTACCTTCGCGCGCTCCGGGAGCTCCTCCAGCCCGCACTGCTCCTCCTTGCACGCGGGAAACTTGCTGTCCACCAGCTCGAACTCCCATGGCTCCACTCGCCTCGCCGGGTGCCGCCCAAAGCTGTGCCTCACCCGCGCCAGCTCGGCTGCCTGGCGCGCCGCGGCCACCCTGATCTCCGTGATCACGCGCTCACACTCCGCCCATGACCACCCTCGGCGCTTCCCCGCCGACGCCCGCGCCACATCCCGCAGTGACACGGGCGGATCACGCTCCTTGCTGCCGCCCTGGCCGATCGGGCCACGCCCCGCCAGCGCCGCCGCGACCGCTGCGTCTACCATGCGCTGCACCTCGTCCTCCGTGCGCAGCACTCCTCTGGGTGAGGGCCCTGAAGACCCGGGGCTGCCACTCCCGTTCGGAGATTCCTGTGATCCAGGCCGCGTCTCCTGCTGCATGTCCTTCGCTGCCGTTGCCCATGCCATGACCCTGCGTCGATCCTTCGCTGCCACTCCGCGCACTCTCTCACCTGCCTCCTGGCTCCCCCAAAGGCCACTCGCCGCGCACCACTCGCCGATCAGTCTCAAGGAGCCCCACTTCCACCAGATCGTCGGTGGGGCCCTCCAGGTCCCTCGGCATGTCCTCCACGATCGCCTCCTCCAGCCGCTGGAACTCGATCAACATGTCCCTCCGATCCTCCAGCACCTCGCTCTTCGTTGTCGGCCTGGAGGGGTGCGCCAGCACCAGCAGCTTCTCCACCGCGGCGATCCTGGTGCGGGTACACCAAACTGCCGCTCGCCGGTACTGATCCAGCGTGCGGTTCACATCCGGCGATGACATCCTCCGGCTCCCGCCCTCTCCTCGTTGGCCTGCCATGCTTCTCGAACTCCTCCCGCAGACCAAAAGTTGCACCTCTGCCGATCGGAAACCAAACACTGTCCGAGTCTGCCTCCCACACCTCTCCCGCGCAAATCGCGCAAAGATTGGTCTTAACGAACGCGCGCCCGTCCCTGCGGCGCAGCGGGTTCAGGATCGGCTCCCAAGTCTGCCACTTAGCGTGAGAGAACACTTCGCCCTCCCAGCACACGAAGCACGGAAAGGTAGAATCTGCTTCCGGCACCTCCAGCTCGATCACCGGTACCCGTGCGTACGGAAAACGTACCCTTCGTACGGATCACGCGGGTCCCAGTACGGACAGTCGAACTTGCACTTGCAGGGTACGAAAACTGGGTGCGACCAGTCCCTCCTGTCAGTACGATCCTCCAAAGGCGCGCGCACCCCTGAGATGTCGGTTTGCGTTCCCGCGTCTTTCTCCGTAGGCTGTCCGTACGATCCTCTGGGCCCAGCTTGCAACTGCCCAGACATCCACGTAAAACAGAGCGAAAATATATGATATCCGCTGCGCGATATCTGATAATTTTGCGAATACGTTTCCGGAATCAAAAAGAAAGGAAGAACAGTGATGGAGCGTTGCTCCTGAGGCTGAGATTCCGAAAAACTGCTTGACACCTCATGAAAAGGTTGTTAACAACCAACTTCTCGTGTCAAGCCTCCAGACGTGTCACGTGTCATCGATCCAGTGATCGATGACTCCCCCCGTCCCGATGCCACAGACACGGTGTGGCATCGCTCTGGCAGACGGGCCTGGCGACCCTAAACTTAGGGCTCGCGCGCATTGCTTCTACAATAACCCAAATTATTATTTTTCAAATAATGATTGTCTAGGCGCATGACATCAGGCCGCAGGGAACCACATGACAGCACATGACATCAAGCCGCATGGAACCCCATGACCGCGCATGACATCAGGCTGCATGGAACCACATGACAGCGCATGACATCAGGCCGCATGGAACCACATGACAGCGCATGACATCAGGCCGCATGGAACCCCATGACAGCGCATGACATCAAGCCGCATGGAACCACATGACAGCGCATGACATCAAGCCGCATGGAACCACATGACAGTGCATGACATCAGGCCGCATGGAACCACATGACCGCGCATGACATCAGGCTGCAGGGAACCCCATGATGGCACATGACATCAGGCCGCATGGAACCACATGACAGCGCATGACATCAGGCCGCATGGAACCACATGATCGCGCGCATGACATCAGGCTGCATGGAACCACATGATGGCGCATGACATCAGGCTGCATGGAACCCATGATGGCGCATGACATCAGGCCGCATGAAACCCCATGACAGCGCATGACATCAGGCCGCATGCAACCCCATGACAGCGCATGACATCAGGCCGCATGGAACCACATGCCAGTGCATGACATCAGGCCGCATGGAACCACATGACCGCGCATGACATCAAGCCGCATGGAACCACATGACAGCGCATGACATCAGGCTGCATGGAACCACATGACAGCGCATGACATCAG
This sequence comes from Cymbomonas tetramitiformis, assembly GCA_001247695.2. NCBI lineage: Eukaryota > Viridiplantae > Chlorophyta > Pyramimonadophyceae > Pyramimonadales > Pyramimonadaceae > Cymbomonas > Cymbomonas tetramitiformis. The sequence continues at coordinate 45,333 of LGRX02033325.1, forward strand.
GCTGCATGGAACCACATGACAGCGCATGACATCAGGCCGCATGGAACCCCATGACAGCGCATGGAACCACATGACAGCGCATGACATCAAGCGCATGGAACCACATGACAGCACATGACATCAGGCCGCATGGAATCACATGACAGCGCATGACATCAGGCTGCATGGAACCACATGACAGCGCATGACATCAGGCCACATGGAACCCCATGACAGCGCATGACATCAGGCTGCATGGAACCACATGACAGCGCATGACATCAGGCCGCATGGACCACATGACAGCGCATGACATCAGGGCCGCAGGGAACCACTTGACCGCGCATGACATCAGGCGCATGGAACCCCATGACCGCGCATGACATCAGGCCGCATGGAAGCAAATGACGGCGCATGACATCCTCGCACAGGGATTAGCAGGAATCGTAGTTTAGTCGTGAAGCCGAACCATATTGCAATGATGGAAGGACCGTGGGTGGCCGGTCTTCCCATCAAAGCAAGGGATGTTACAATTGTTTTCCTTGTGACATCTGAGATTCTGAGACGTTGCACCGAGGGGAATCGCAGGTCAAGCTCGCCGGGGATCACTGCACCATCTGTCAGGAGAATATGCGGCAGCCCATCTCGTTACGTTGCAAGCATGGTAATTGATTCTGATATTTTCCCTGTCTCCTGGGGATGGCTGTAGTAGAGCCGAGGGGGCACAACCCTGGGGGGTGGGATGGCACGTTGTGAGGGGCAAAGTGCGCGCAGCCCTACGGGGGGAATGCGGGATGGCACGTTGTGGGTGCAACAGAGGTCAGCATGGAGTGCCCCCTGATGATCCCTGTTGGGTGCAGCAGAGAAATGAACATGGGTGCACTTTGGGTGGCACCTTGTGGGGTGAAGAAAGGGTGGCACCTTGTTAGCACACCACCATGGGGGGATGTCCAAGGGGTGGCACTTTGTGGGCACAACACCAAGGGGGGTGTTCAGGGGGTGGCACCTTGTTAGCACACCACCATGGGGGATGTCCAAGGGTGGCACCTTGTTAGCACACAACTATGGGGGTGTTCAGGGGTGGCACTTTGTGGGCACAACACCAAGGGGTGTTCAGGGGTGGCACCTTGTTAGCACACCAATATGGGGGATGTCCAAGGGGTGGCACTTTGTTAGCACACAACTATGGGGATGTCCAAGGTGGCACCTTGTTAGCACACCACCATGGGGGTGTCCAAGGGGTGGCACCTTGTTAGCACACCACCATGGGGGGATGTCCAAGGGGTGGCACTTTGTGGGCACGACACCAAGGGGGTGTTCAGGGGTGGCACCTTGTTAGCACACCACCATGGGGGATGTCCAAGGGGTGGCACTTTGCTAGCACACAACTATGGGGGGATGTCCAAGGGGTGGCACCTTGTTAACACACCACCATGGGGGGTGTTCAGGGGGTGGCACTTTGTGGGCAATTCTCTATGGTTCAACACGGGATTCCACCTTGTTGGTACTGCTGGCCAGCGGGTTGGCACTTGGTGGGTGCTACCCAGGTGATGAGCACGGGGTGCTACTTTTGGGCACTTTTTGGGGTATGAGCACAGGTTCCGATGGGAAGGGCCTTGCTCACAGAGTTCCGCTAGAGCGCAAATGCAATGCAGCTTTGCTGTTGCAGTGTAAAAGCCCAGTTTCAAACTCAATGTCGCTGTCAGCTGCGCTGTACATGCAGAGTAGACTCACTGCGATGGCTCTGTGCATGTGGTTGCAGTGTTTTGCGAGGACTGCGTCACGGAATGGTTTGAGCGTGAGCGCACTTGCCCACTGTGCCGTGCCGTCATCAAAAGCACTGGCGTGCGGTCATTTGGAGATGGATCCACAGGTCTCTTGTTGCAGATTTTTTAGATGGACGTAGACAGTAGTAGATAACCGACCTTACCGGTACCCTCCTTAAAGCATTCGGTAGTCTCAGAAGCCATCCCATAGGAATACAGCAGCATTTTGCCAGGAGGAATACTACCATGCACACCATGTCTCCATGCATGTTTACCAGAACACCATGTCTCTCCAGCATCATTGTATTTACTTGCATGGCATTTGCAAGATTCATAGTCATTTAGCATGCTTGCTGAGGAGCTTGATTATCACCATACTTCACTATCCAACCGAGGCATCTGTCTTGTGATACAAGTGACAATCTAACAGGACACCGCATATGATTACTCGATTCATACAGATTTTCGTATATTTTGAGTGAAATACCCGAAATGGTATTCAATTGTGCAGGTGCGTTTACAGCTCCGTCGGCTGACACCTCAGTACTTTGTATGGTGATGTTGTGAAGTTTTATTTTCGATGTGTGTCTCACTAGTCGGGGACAGAATTTCGATTCCAACAAAGCTATTAGCATCATCTATTCATCATCATAGTTTGGTATACTTGTGCATGCTTGATCGACTAAACGAATTTTGTTTCTCCGAAATATGATGTATGCAAACACATGATATCTACCGTGGTTCGGCGTAATGGACGAATCACGGTACAAGGCCGGTCGCTCCTTCTCAGGTAGCGTGTATATCGGTGGACGATGCGGGCTGCGCACGCTTGCGCAACGCAACTCGATATGACCCGAGGATGGACCTGAGATCGGACCAAGAGGCCACCTAGCATTTTTCTGACGTGTCACCAAAAATCATCGTATCGCCGTTCGATAAATATTTTTTGGACGGTCAATGGGCAGATCCCTTTAAATCATCATCTTCATGAATTAATTCGCGAAAAGTGCATGATACGAGACTCACGTGTCACCCGAAATAATTTTGCCAGTGACGATATCGAACACTGGCGTCTTTTTAGACTGTGTCACATCGAGGAGGTGTCAATGGGGAAAGCGAAACATCAACGGGGAATTGTTTTCGCCATGGGGGAATCTGGGTCGGTTTTTGGTCGGTGTTGTTCGATACGTGGCGCTTTGAAAACCCTAAATAACGCAGTTAGTAAAATTCCATCGAATATACGAAACATTTAAAAACGAACGAACGAACAGCGGATACATAACGATGAAGCGAAAGTGTGGGCACGAGTTAGAGGGCGGCCCGAAAGATCGTTGCCAAGAGTGCACTCGGCTTTCAAAGCTGAAATGTCGCAAGAAAAAGAAATTAACTCTTGACTACATGGAGTGTCCCGCGAGCTTGCGTGATTGGGTTCAGGCCTTCGTGCCATTGTTTGAGGTCACCGAAGTTATGGCAGAATCTATTTACAGCAATGTTCAGCTCTCTCGTTACCCTGACGAGAAGACGATAGCATCACGATCAGTCGTTCCCGCCGATCAAGTCATTCGCCTTGTCCACAAGTTTGACAAGGCGAATCTCGTGAACAAGCGGAGGTGAACTGCAAGACTATCGTGGACCCGTTCGCAGGAGGCTCAGGCATCCTGCAACAAGTGCAGTTGCAACTCAAGGACTGCTTGACGTCTGTCGACCTCAAGCAGTTCGAGTTCATTTCGGTGGACCATCCCAAGATCTCGAAAGCGATCAAATTGGGCCAGCGAGTGAATGTACATGTGTCACAATATGCACTGTCAGAATAAGCAAATTATATTTGCAAGCCACCTATCACAGGCGGTGAGTTGGTCGCTTTTGTGTATTTCGCGGAGAGATGCCGCGACTTCTGTGCTTTTCTTTTGCCCGCGACTTGGATAAATCCAACGGGCGCTCTCCAAAGAGCGTGGTGGGGCAAGAAGTGCATGGAGAAAAAAACTTGCAGGCTAACCGTTTCCGCGGGTCACCAGTGGATGGTGATACTTAACTCTCAGAGAAAGGGGCAAAAGCTGTTCGCCAACTCCACGAATGTTGAGATTGTCGGCTCGGAAAACGAAATCTGTTTGCATGCGCAATGCGTGCAGAATGCAAATGCTAGTGGTGGCGATGCGTGAAAGTATGCGTGTTGTGCGTGAGTGCAGTATGCGTGCATACGTATGCACGTATGCTTTAGGAAACAATTTCGTAAACAACTAAAAAGTGTAAATTGTGGAAACACACTGTAATATGTTTCTGGCTCAAGGAATTCTCATAAAGTTCTAATTTAGTTTGACTTGCTTGCTTGCGTGCTTGCGTGCTTGCGTGCTCAACTTGACTGCGAATTCTTCGTTGAACGCCGCCAATTCATGACTTCGGTTGCTTGTGATATAAAAATCAATACAATAGAATAATCATCACGCGCGCGACCGTAATTGCGTCGTCTCGAGTGCCAGGTCAAAAACATCGCAGCAATAACATTGGTCCATACTTTCGTTTCGCGCATTTGATGGGCTGAAATTTCATACCCAGGTGATGTGTACATCCGACTCACATGAGGTCCGACCTGAGGTCGCAGCCCGGTGCTTCCCCCATGGGGCGTCGAGCTGAACGCTGCATGGATCGCGAGCACGATCCGGTGACCGTGAGAAAAGTGGACGTTGCCACCGGGTGACCGCGAGAAAAGTGGACGTTGTCGCCGGGTGACCACGACCATTGACTATTCCACCGCAGGTATCGCGTGACGACAAGCAAATCGTTGTTTGGCCTATATGCATCACTCGCATGCATACGCCTACCAGAATTTGCACAGTAGCATGCACCATCATGGCATGGACTATGGACCTACGCCAGAAACTTACGGATCCTGCGGCTGCACAGAAACTAAGCGTTTATGAATACGTACATACCTAGGTGTCGACTACTCGTCTAGCGTAATTTCAATTCGTTTGTGGGATCATGATGTGCACAGTCATGTGCATTGAAATATACATGTAGGGATTATCTTTAAAAAGTTATGTCAACTTATCAACTCGAACTCCGTGCGAATACGAGATCGTCAAATTTTCACAAAAGTTCGGTATGCCCCATATAAACCGACGATCGCTCTTAATTGGAAGATGCGCTTTGAATTGGAAGATTTTTTGAAGGTCATTGTTTTGATGTTTTTTACATTATTTTAAACATATCATGCCCAAAAAATAGGGTGGTTATAATTTTGGAAGTTTTTCTCATCGTACGAGGCGGGGTTTTCAGAATTCTTACGCGTGACTCTTAGGCATATTGAGGAGTGTTCCAAAAATCCACATATGGTATTAGATCGAGATTAAAGGTTAGAAAATGGAAGTAAAAAGGGAAAATATGTACCTATTTATCGTATGTTTGATATTTTCATCGATTTCAGCACAATTTTGCCAAAACCCCCCTCAAACCCTATGCTTTATCACACGCGTACTCACAAAGGGCGGGTAACAAATGTAAAGGTTCTTGCTAATGGACCCGTCACGTGCTATGTTATAATGTAGTTTGCCATGAAACATATTTGAACAAATAAAATATCAAGCACTTGCATCTCCGTGCAGATTTCAGGAGCAAATGGCCCTCTAGCGGGGGAAACCCTAAGTGGTAACACCAATTTAGGGTGTAAGCACAACCACATGTGTACATGCATGCACATACGTACTCTTGACTGCACTTATTTACTCTTCAGAGTTCTCCAGCAGTGCTTTTAAAAGCTCAGCTTTCTCCTCACAACCTGGAATTCCGCCTTGAACACCAGATTTTGCGGTGCGTCTCATCCCAGCATGTCAACAGCTCGTTCACGTCAAATGTAGACTTCATGCGAAGGGTGCGGGGACCCCGTACGAAAGCTCCAGCCTCACAGAGTTGTTCTACCGTCACGAACGTTCTCCGTGACTGTGCTGGCAACCAGAACTGCCAGGTTATCTCCTTCCGTGAGGCATGCTGCCCCACCACCTCCACGAAATGGAGTGGGAGTGACTTACCGCCGTCCGGGAGCATAACGTTGAACCAACACTTGTCGCTGGCTTCCCCGCCTGCAACGGTCACGGCATAGCTGCCCACAGTCATGTCTTCGAACCGGTAGTCGGCTGCCAAGTGTTCCTTCTGCGATGCCAAACGCATCCCACGGTCATATAGACTCTCGTCAACACCGGAGGAGTGCTCATCGTCGCCATCATCCGTGCCCTCACTGCTGCTGGGCTGTTTCTGCTGTTTTGGCCGCTTTCCAGGCTTCTTCTTGCGCGCTGCAACCTGCCGACTCCGACTGCGAGTGGCAAGATCCATCTCCATATCAGTATCATCGCTGTCGCCTTCGGAGGCGGGTGAAGTTCTGCGCGCCCTGCTTTGCCTTTGTGCGCCTGAAAACCTCTTGCGAGCAGCAGGTGGAGCTCCTCTCCGACTCCTCTTTCCATTTGCTTCACGCACACCTGCCTCTGCACGAACTGCGGGAGCTTCTTCAGCAGCTTCTTCTGCCTCTTCACGAACTGCGGGAGCTTCTTCACCAGCATCTTCTGCCTTCAAAAGCTGGATCAGGCGTTCCAACTTCTTGGTCTTGGTCGTAAGACCCCGCAGTTCAGCATTCCGCTCAGATAACACTCGGTGTAAGTGTTTATCCTCGTACCTGCGTAAGCGAACCCTAGTTTGAAACTTCTCTATACACTTCGTATTATATTCGCATACTCTTACACCGCAATGACGGACTCTCACGACGACGAGACTAGAATCTTAAGGGAAGTTTTTCCCTGGATGAGTGAGGGGTTTTTTTAGCGAAAATCAAGAACAAGGAACGACCTCTTCTACCGCCGTTCCGAACACACCAGGAACAACGGACTCGGACGACGAGGTTACAATCTTGCGGGAGGTCTTTCCTTGGTTGCAAAGCTCCACAACAGCGACACCTGAAGACGAAGCGACGACTTCTTCTACCGGGAATCAAAGGACTCCCGCAACACAGGAGCAAGCCGCCACCACCACCAACTCGGAAAGAGAGGAAGGAAACAAGTGCGTCGTCTGCTTAGAAATAGTTTTCCCTGCGGAAACGTGGGTTTCAGGGTTAGGATGTGACTGCAAAAACGTGCTGTACCATCACCCTTGTTTCCAGGCCTACTTGGCAAGTTGCACGGATATTGCAAAATGCCCTTGTTGTAGGAAGATCTGGAGCTATAAAAAGAAACCTACCTGACTTTGCTTAGACACTTGAACGACAACAATGACAAAAATAATAATAGGTATAAATAAGATCGCACTAGGCTGGTAAACGGTCGTCTTACCTTCTGGAAATCAGCTCAGTACAATACATGGCCTCGCGCATAAAAGCCACAACCTCGTTGATGTCAATATTTTTCAGGACTTCTTTCTCCACCGCTTGTTTCTTATGCGTCACGCCGTCGGAACATACATTGAACTGCTCCGCCTTAGCATACCGCGTCTTCAAGAGCCCATCGCTTTTGACTGTAGATGCGCGGGTATGTGCACGTGTCAGCAGCAGTGAAAGTTCCCACTTCGGAGGTAATTGCTCGGGATGTCGCTCTCACACGGCCCCCACCTTCAAAGGCAAGGGGAAGGTTGCTTTCAATTCCTCGTGTCGTTGCTGGCTCACCAGATCTGGCGTTGCGGCTCGGAGTCCCAATAGACAGCTCCGCGTTGTTTGCTCCATGTCCAATACCTTGTTTCCGTTCCCCTTGCGATTCCATTCCGGGTTGTCCATATAGCCCGGGGCGGAGTCGACGTCGGGGTAACTGGTACAAATAATCAGCCCAAGGTTCGGGTCCTCGTCCACGCCACTTGGTGGCCATTCCTTGAACCTGTCACCAAACTTGTACTTCGCTCGGACGTGCTCGTCCGGAGCGACGTACATGCACCAAGTATGCACCTTGCGGTCTCGTCCAGCGTGGCCACCAAACTCTTCGTTCAAGTGCGGGTCGATCCACGATTTGAAGTCCAAGTTGCAGCCGATGATGTAGGTGTACTTGTTGATGGTTGTTATCGTCCAGGCAAAGAGAAAGGCTATCCATTGTTGCAAAGATATAAACCAGTGGCCAAGTTTATCCGCGGCCTTACCCCACAACTGCATCTTCAGCAACCCGAAGAAGCCATCGACGTCGTTGTGGGAGTGGCCTACGGGCAGACGGTGTAGGTAGATCTCTTTGTACAGCCCGTGGTGAACCAGGATGCAGAAGAAGGCGAAAACATGCCGGTTCCAGTTTTCCGACCCTCCGTCCATTTGCACGTGACATGTTTGCCGAAAGTGCCGCTTCGTGTTCTCCACCACATACCGTAGCAGAATATTGAGCGTCGTGAGGCACATGTTCACGTCTTTGCCAGGAACCCATGGCATAAGTAAACACATGCACAACACGACGCCGTGCATCACGACTGCTTGCAGATGAAGGTGGAAGAAACTTCCAGCTTTGTCGCTCATCGCCTTGACCTTCACGGGGAAGTGCGGACAAACGGTGTTGTTGTTTGCCGCCCCGTCGAAACAATACGAGTCACTGATGCCGAACGGGTTGGAACTATCAGCACGGGTGTTATTGTACTGAGCTCTCTCAATTCGATAATCACTCCGGTGCGCGTCGTTAAGCGTCTTCCAGTCCTCCAGGTCCTCCATGTCCTTTACAGCACGGCGCTGCTTCATCAAGATTTCGCATGTCGTGCACTTACCTGCACAATCCTTCCGCTTGCGCATGGTAATATGCTTCGCGCGGAGGTACTCGCGCAGATACTTGCGGAACTGCGTGACTTGAACCTGATAAACGCCGCGACGCATAAGCTTGTATGCGGCATAACAATCGGCTGGTCGGATCGGACTCATTTGGAGTTTGCCGTTTTGAGGTTGTGGCTCCGCCAACGGCAAAATCTCGTGAGCAGCGTACTCCAAGAAATAAGTCCAGTTCAGGTTCGTCGGGTCGTTGCACAGCGTCGCATGCCTCCTGCTTGTGCTCTCCAGCATGCCGCCCCCACACACGTGCGCGTGCCACTTGAACCATGTGCTTTCGGGAATAAAGTGCAGTCGTCGAAACGCATCCTTGCAGACTTTCTTGCCCAGGAACGTCAGCGAGTCGAACATCTCTATTTCAAGCTTCTGCGATCCGGGCTTGAACCTACGCGCACGAGTAAGCTCCGCGATGATGTTCTCCTTGAACTGGCGACCGTTCAGCGTAGACTTCTCACGTAAGTACGCCTGCACGGGACGATACTCGAATTGGGACAGACAGCGCCTCCCACACTTGCATTCGTTGGCGGGGTCCATCAGATCCCCGATCTTTGTCAAGCTTTCCGCAGTATTGTTGGGCCCATATCCCGACGTTTTGGATTCTGCTTCCGGTCCGGAACTCTTCGCCTTTCTTGGGTTGATGGTTTTCGTCTTGCCTAGAAAGTCTTCCACCGTTTCATACTAATAATCTTCTGAACCAGAAGAATTAGACGAAGCGCTAAGCTCAGATTCGCCTTCAGAGCACGACGAGCAAAACATATTTCCTTCCTTCCCGCTTTAGCGACTTGGCGCTTTCTCAAATGTTTAAGTTTCAAAGTTTCAAAACTATTAAACGGCGCGACGTTCCAGGCTTTCGAGCGAGCGTTTCGAGCTTTTGATTGCCTTTCAATCGTAACATGTAGTCAGATCGCACTAGTCACATCACTAGTGCGATCTGACTTCGCACTAGTCACGCGACTAGTGCGGACTAGTGGCGTGAGTAGTGCGTTAATAGTGTGGTACTAGTGCGGTACTCGCGATATGCTATCTTAAAGAATTGATTTTCACTATCGCAAGTATACTTTTCTGTGGACCCAACTTTTTATCTGCTTTCTTCTCACTTACCATACTACGTAATCATGTCTGACGAAAAACTCTTTGGTGAAGGCTTCAAAGCGCAATCGGTGGAAGACCTTGACAACAGCGGCACACGAGAGGTCCGAACCTGCTCCAAGATCCTTAAACGCTTGTTGACGGACCAGCAACTGGAAACGATTTTCCCCATTTCGGGGAACAAAAGTCAACTGTCGGGGACGGGGTCGGAGGTGTTGCTCACTTACGATATCATTGAGAACTGTTTTGAACACTACACGCCGGGCGACGCGGCGTGTTACCGCAACCTGGCGTCGTGGCAATTTTTGAAATCGGTGACGCAAACCCAGTTCGTGCATAAGCTGGAGGAGGCGGAGAAACGAGGCACAAAACCAGGATTGTATGATATTTTCTCCGGTGGAGGGAAAAAGGAGGACGCGGCGGAGAAGAAGGAGGAGGCGAAGGAGGAGGGCGAAGGGGAGGATGCGGACGAGGAGGAGGACGACCAAGAGGACGAAATTGAGATCCACTGCGCACAGCCCGCCGCAGAGGACCGCAGAGAAGAAGTACACAACCTTCGCAACTAAGAACGGTTTTGAGGTGATGTACAAGCTGGACGAGGACGAGGTCCAGCAGCCCGCTGGACTCGAGAAATCGGACGAGGACAACGACCGGTTGGTTCTCTGGAACTACTCAGAGAACTTGCTGATGAAGGCGGTGCTCACATTGGTGCGAGTGGAGCAGTATTTGCCGCATTCTCAAAAGCATCTGGTGCAGGTCATTAAAGAGTTCCAAGTCCCCAAGCAACCGGCGGCAGAGACCGTCGACTTTGATATGGAAAACTACCGCATCCTGAAGAGGGCGTTGGCGCCAGCCGCAGCCCTGCCAGAGCCAGCAGCAGAAGAAGCAGAAGCAAAAGCAGAAGCAGCAGCAGCCCCAGCAAAAGGAAATGC
>LGRX02033326.1:0-64939 GCA_001247695.2 Cymbomonas tetramitiformis
GACCGCGGCGCCCAAGCATCGGTTGTCATGACCGCGGCGCCCAAGCATCGGTTGTCATGACCGCGGCGCCCAAGCATCGGTTGTCATGACCGCGGCGCCCAAGCATCAGTCTTCATGACCGCGGCGCTCGGGGATCTTTGATCGGCATCGCGAGGCCTCAAAGGCACAGCTGCGAGAGGGCGTGAATGCCGTTGGTGAGGTGTGGTAGATGGGCTGGATGCGGCGCGGTGCGTGGCGCAGGTCAAAGTGATGTTCTGCAGCGGCGGCCATCTCGTGCAGAGCTCTCCGGCCAAGCCCCTGATGTACGCGGGGGGGGAGACGCGCATCATCGCCGTGCAGCAGACCGCCTCCTTCCACTCCCTCACCGAGCAGCTCGAAGTGTGAGTACCCTTCTCAGCTGCTCACTCTTACCTACCATCCTTGAGCCGGTGAATCTGCCCCTGACTCCATGATGGCCCCTTCGACGGCATTCCTCGTCTCAGCTCTTTCACCTTGAAGAGTGTTCTCCCTTGCAATCTCTGTCAGTGATGGTGAGATGTTTGCAGATGAATACCCGTCACCTTGCCTCCTTCATCCCCTCAACTGACCTATTTCGCCCAGCGCAACTCTACGGATTCCTCCACGTTGAGCCCAAACCGTCTTCTCTCAGGGATCAGTGGGCAAGCCTCGGCCGGGGTGTTGGCACATGCTTCACGAGGGTCAAACTCTGAGCGGGGCAGTCGGCGAGTGAGGAAGGCCCAGCTGGGGCGCCTATCTCTGCCACACCCGTTGCCCTTGAGAGGAGGACGTCTCAATCAGGGGGGACCTGCGGCATGGGGGTGGGGTGTACAGAACGTGGGACATCTACCGTGGGGTAGATCTGCGTTACATGCTTCCCGGTGACGAGGTGATGGTGACGCTCAAGAACGACCAGGACACCCGGATGATGTTTGAGGAGTGGGAGTTTTGGGTGATGTCGAGCAAGGAGGCCAACAAGCGTCCCTCCAGCAACAAGCTGCGCCTCTTCTGCTGTGAGCCGGCCGAGACCGTGCACACCAACTCCTCCGTGCCTGCCGGTTACCATGCGCCGCAGCCTGGGGTATCTGCGCCGGCGGAGCTCTCCATCGCCTCCGGGTCATCCTCTGGGGCCGGCGCCAGCCTGGTTCAGCATGTGCAGGACGCTGCAAACATGGACCGTCGGGAGTCGTCCAAGGGGGCGGGTTCCTCTTCCTCAACGTACCAGACCGTCGGCAGCAAGCAGTCCTCTAAGTCTCCCAATCGCTCCTCCAAATCCCCAACACAACGCAACCCCTCGACCATCCGCTCCCCGCCGCGCAGCGCCCCCGCTCACTCGACCACCGTGATTAGATCTTCTCACTCCCGCAGAGAGTCCGTACAGGGCACCGGGCCCCGTGCGCCATCCACGCTTCTAAGCCTGGGCTTGGACCCTCCCTGCCCCCCCCACCGCGCCGCCCCGCCCCACTGCCGCCCCGCCAACACCATCTCCTGGCGAGTTTGTGATGCGAATAGAGAGGTCCGATGGGGCGATGCCCTCCTCGGGGACACTGGAGGGTGCGGCGGATGCTGCCGAGCCGTCGCCGCGCACCCCTCGTGAGGTCCAGGCGCAGGTCGCCGGCCCCCAGGAGCGCCGGAGGAGTGATCCGCACATCCCGGCAACTCCGCCATCTCCCATTGCCGACCGGCGCACACAGCAGGAGGAAGAGGTAAGCATACGACCATAGGCTGTCTCGCCGGAAGGCAGATGTGGGAGGTGTGCTGCACCTCGGGGAAGTGTTGCGCAGTAAGGCGAAGCCCCGCGCATCTTGCCGCCTGGTGCTCGGGGCTGTGTGTGCTGCTGCTGGTGGCGAGCAGAGGAGGATTGCCCTGCCTGTGATGTGACAGTGTTGGTGATTTGTGGCGAGTTACGCAGACGTCGGCAGCGGAGGAGGCCGCAGCGGCGGCGACAGCGGCGCTGAGCGAAAGCATGTCCCTCCAGATCATCAGACCTGAAGAGCTCGAGATACACCAGCGGTTGGGGGGGTGCTTATGGGGAGGTCCACCGGGGCATGTGGAAGGGGTGCGAGGTGGCCATCAAGACCATCAATCCGATGCTCTTCGTGGAGCAGGAGGGCCGCAACATCTCCAATCGGCAGACGTGCGCCGCGCACGTCTCCGACTTCTGCCGCGAGGCCAATCTGATCTCAAGCCTGCATCACCCAGTGCGCCCTCCGGCCTCACCCTCTGCTCTTCCCCTAAGGGGCCCCGCTCCTTCGGGACGCCCTGCACCACGTGTCCACTCAGCGCACCCAGCACCCCCTGAGCATCTGATGACGCTGACGCTGCGGCCAGGCGCCCGGCCCGGCGAGCCTCGCGGCGACTGCGCAGATTTGTCTGGCGCATCGCCCGCGACGCTGGCATGTGCCTGGTGCGCGCCTCTGTTTGCAGGAGGCTTTGTATGGTTTGTGCTAGTGGCTGCATTGCAGACGTCGGATGCGGTGCAGGATCAAGATCCGTGACGGGCATTGCCCTGCTGGCGCAGACCCTGTCTTAGAAGCATGAATGCTCGACTTTTGACGTGATGTGGGAGGCATGGGGTATACTCCAGAATGTGGTACGCGTGTTTGGAGTGGTACAAGGGCAGCGGTCTCCCGCAATTGTGACGGAGTACATGGAGCGCTCACTTCGAAACATCTTGTCACGCGCTGCGCACGCATTGGACGGCTCGAAGCGCGTCGAACTGGCACTGGACGCCGCGCGAGGCATGGAGTACCTCCACTCTCGGAAAATCGTACACTTTGACCTGAAAAGCGCCAACATGCTGGTTGGCATGGGCCGTGGCTTCCGACGGCCGATCCTGAAGGTGCCCCTCGAGGCCTCTCCCTGATTTGAAGTGCCTTCTCTATCCGCGCGCATGGGCTGCATTGGCTGTGCCACAGGCGTGCGTGGACCCCATGCGCGGTTCCGCCCACGTCTCTTAACCAAGCAATGCTCCCGTTTGATGCTCGCCGTCATGCGCCGGATGCTCTGTGGCCTCGAGGCGTCATGCGCCGGGTGCTCTGTGGCCTCGAGGCGTCATGCGCCGGGTGCTCTGTGGCCTCGAGGCGTCATGCGCCGGGTGCTCTGTGGCCTCGAGGCGTCACTTAGAATGTGTGCATCTGCGCATGGCAGGTTTGTGACTTCGGGCTGGCGAAGCACAAGCGGCAGACGTATGTGACCGGTGTGGACTCGATACGCGGAACACTTCCGTGGACTGCGCCCGAGGTGAAAATACCTTTCATTCCCGAGCCTGTATCTTATGCAGTTCTGCACGTCTTCTTGTGCAGTGCATTAACCTCGGCGTCCTTAAACTTGCGCCTGTCGTGTGCCTTTAGGAGCTGAGAGGCTGCGCCGCATCACAAGCAGGCAACCTTCTGCCAAATTTGAAACGGTGCTACTGTAGATGACAGTTGCAAGCCATCTGTCAGGGGTTTCTTTAGCGTTGCGGCATGATCTCCGGGGATCGTGTTGGAATTGATACAGGTGGTGAGCAATCCGGAGAAGGTTGATGAGAAGGTGGACGTTTTCTCGTTTGGCATATGCCTGTGGGAGCTTTGGACGTCTCAAATCCCGCATGCAGATTTGGAGGCGACAGCGATTATTGGAGGGTTGCTCTTTCGGAATCTGCGGCCATCAGTGGAGAAGACACTTGAAGATCAGATACCATTTCCACATCCAGAATGGAAGGAGTTGATGATAGGTTGCTGGAACGAAGTTCCAAGCGATCGACCCTCATTTGTTGAGATCACTGAGCGTCTCAATCAGATGGCAAAAGGCTGCAGGCCATCCCGTCATTCCTAAAGCTTCATGAATGTGCACTCAGCACCTGTAAAGAGTATGGCACACGCATATTCAAAACTTTGAGTGGCAGGTCCGTGTATAGATCTACCTCACCGTTTACGGTACTGTGTAGATTAGGTTCTAACCTTAAGGTTATTTATTTAAACATGGCAACAATTGATTTATATGTGCGCTTTGTGGAGAATATCCTTTCTTGACGTGCCATCAGTCAACATGAGCATAAAAGCTTGGGGTCTTCGTTGTTTAGCATCAAACACACAGATAACCCGGGAAGTCTACAGGAGTGGAGATTGCGGTCGTCCTACGCCAACCAGGCTGAGGCAACTCTGGAATTGTCGGCTTCTCCCCACTCCGAACTCCGTCCGCAACTCCTCAGCAATAGCTGTCGTCAAATCACTGAGAAAGCCGTTCGTCTTTTCCGGATCGGGCAGCTTGAATGCACCCTGCTCTTCGCCTTCTGCTCCTCACCAACATAGCGCGGAACAGAGCTATATAAAAACTCTCCGTTCCTTGTGACGTACGGTAATATCATTGAATAATGCAATGAATTTGGGATGTAACAGCTCCTCAATAGACTCCCGCGATAGTGACTGCAGGCCACAGACCTTGATGATGTCACCACAAAGAGCCACAATATTAGACATGTTGTAAAAACTTCTACGATCTCAAAACTCGCACAAGAATACATGCAGAAATTTGACTTCAGGAGACCAGGCGAGTTTGAATTTGAAAAGTGCCTAAATGCAGCTGCAGCACAACTAAATACTAGGTGCTGCTCGTGTCTTCTCAGTTGGCTCTTTTCACGAACTTTCACCTTCAAAATCTGAAACCTGCAAAACACCGTGAACTCTGCGACCTTGCACCTTCCCTTCCCTCACGTGCAAGTCTATGGTCGCTTTCGAGCTCCTGCCATCACCGATGCCTTCGTGCGCTTGGCTCCTAGTTTCTCGAAGAATAGCGCTGCCGCTACCGCTGCGCCTACGTATGGTGGTCGGTCGCCACACATTCAGCCTCCACTGAAAAAAATGGCATGTGTATAACGGAGTGTTGCACAGTGTTAAGGTTCCGAACGAATTTATATTCAAACGGTATTCTAAACACATTGTGTTACAATTCTCATATTTAGTATTTTTTAGTATAAAGTTTTCAAGCATCGCAGAGTTACTATTTTTAGAAATACGACTTGACAAGTCGTGAAGTCGATAATAAAAGTAAAAGTCTATGTTTTTAAAAAGCGAACAGACAGATCGGTAGCCCGCTCCGCGGGCTATCGACTTGTCAAATAAGAATTCAAAAAAATAGTAACTCTGCGATGCTTGAAATTTCAGACAAAAAAGTACTAAATATGAGAATCGCTGTTTACGATGTGTCCATAAGAGAACGGAGCAGTTGTTGAACCGGAAAAGATTCGAGAACAGCCCTAACCCACGTACCCAACCTATCATATGAACCCCCGCTCTTTATATGGACGAACCCGGGCAAATTACTTACTTACTTACTTACTTACTTACTTGACTAATCAAAGCTCGAATCCCAACGGGCGACACCAACGAAATTTCGATCTGACGACCGCCAAACGATAATGATGACACGTCGCCACTTCACCAGTGACACGCCAGACGGAATTGGGAAAAGAGAATTCAGAATTGCAATCGTCAAAGTAATAAAACTCTGCGTAATTATTATAATCGTGTCGCGCCAGTGCCGTCCGATCGCAAAATGACGATGATTACGATGACGATTAATTTCGCAAAGGGAAGGGTTATACGCGCTGGAATTCACACGTCGTTTCCGTCTCAATCCCGAAAAAAGTCCGAACCAGTGTCACGGTCATATCGTCTCGCATCGTCTCGCGTGTCATCGTGAATTTAATTTGCAGGATTATTAAACCAGATTATCTTCCATCGATATCGCGGATACGATTCCCGTTGGCGTTGACTAGCTCATGTATAAAGTGCTGCGCATCAACGTTCACTGCCCATGATTTTCTGAACGTTCCTTCGCCTCATAGGCGGAACCGGTTGTGGCTGCTGTGTTATGCGCAGGGATTGCAGAAGTATGTGGCTGCTTTTGTTTTTCAATTCGTTTATGCATATGTGAAAACTTACGGTACCGACTGTGTGCAGCTTGTGTCACAGATGTTCCGATGGCGAGGAGGGACGCGCTTTCTTAAGGTGTGGAAGTCTAGGGTAACCTAGCTTGGGACAACACCCAACCACGTCGGACTCACCTTGTGCTTCATATTTTATTCCATTCACCTTGGATATGCATACACCTTTTGAGAAGCATCGAGTTGCGATAAGTCATATACAGTTTTTTGGGGGGGTTTATGGCGCCTTCTCGACCTCTTGGGATGTGGAAGTCGAGGTTGGACATGCCAACTTTGCTTGGGTTCGAACCCAATCACACCGAAGTTATCTCACTTGCATATATTTGTCTTCAATACTTATGCAACGTTTTAGGAGCATTGCGTTAGGATAAGCCTTAGGCAGATTTATCTTTTTGGGTTATGGCGCATTGTGTCCCTCTTGGGGTGTAGAAGTCAAGGTTGGGCATGCCAACCTTGCTTGGGTTCGAACCCAATCGCACCGAAATCAACTCCCAAGTTGGAAGCGAGTGTTGTAGAAAAAAATATCGAAGTAACTCCCAAGTTGGATTAGTATGTTGTGGCTTCAAGGCAACGACTGATTTTACTTTTTGGGTTTGAAGATAACTTCCAACCCAAAAAGTAAAATCAGCCTAAGACTTATTCTAACTTCATCAAAAGCGAAATATGCGTAAATATAGCAACATGATAAAAGAAATTATACGAGTAGTATAACTTCAATGTGGTTGGGTTCGAACCCAAGCAAGGTTGGCATGCCCAACCTTGGCTTCCACACCCCGAGATAACTTCGAACCCAAAAAGAAAACAGCCTAAGACTTATTATAACTTAATCAAAAGCAACCTTTGCGGAAATACAACAACATGATAAAGATAAATTATGAAAATAATGCGACTTAGATTTGGTTGGGTTCGAACCCAAGCAAGGTTGGCATGCCCAACCTTGACTTCCACACCCCAACAGGTCGCGAATGCGCCATAAACCCAAAAACAAAAACTGCCTTGTTCTTTTGTAGCAATCCACTCACCTTGGATATGCATATACATTTTGAGGAGGATCGAGTTGCGATATTTATTTCCGATGTGGTTGGGTGTCACCCCAAGCTAGGTTGCCCTAGACTTCCACAACTCAAGAAAGCACGTCCCTCCTCGCCATCGGACCATCTGCGACACAAGCTGCACACACCCAATATCGTGAGTTCTCACATATGCATATTAAACGAAAACGAACTGAAACCCAAACCACAATCCCTGCGCATAACACGGCAGCCACATCACCGTTCCGCCCATGAGCAGGCGAACGAACGTTTAGAAATTTATGGGCAGTGAACATTGGTGCGCAACACTTTATATGAACTGGTCAACGCCAACGGCAATCGTATCCGCGATGGAAGAACAATAGATAATGCATATAGTAGTCTGTTTTAATAATCCTATAAATTAAATTCATGATGACACGCGAGACGATGCGAGGCGACATGAGACGATATGAACGTGACACTGGTTCAGATTTTTTTTTCAGGATTGAGACGGAAACGACGTGTGAATTCCAGGGCGTATAACCCTTCCATTTCGCAAATGTCGATATGCCACACAATCACAGCTCACAGGCCTAGTGGAGATCTTTAAATCGACTGGCCTAGTATCTTAAATATGAGTAGGCATCGCGGATGCTACGACCTTTCACTTACCTAGTCATATCTCACGATTATATACACTTAAAAATACAAAGGGAATAATAACAGAGACGGTGAAATAACGGTGGGTATATTTGACAACGGTGGAATATATGCGTGTTATTTAGTCTCCACAAACTCTGTGAAGCTGGGACGAGATGCTCGGGTGGTCTCACAGTCTACGATGCATGAAAATAAAATACAAGGGTTTTATTTCCCCACCACTGATGACGGAGCTGACCTGGCACCTTGGGTCGAGGGGTGACAGAAAGACCAGGGCTCCCTCCCCCAGGGGGGGGGGAAGTCTGTGTCTCCGTGACACCACCTCACCTCTTAGGTGCCAGATCAGGCATGCAAGCCAGAAAGCCCTAACCCTAAAGCACACAGATTGTTACAGGCCCATTGGGACCTTTCTCAGTCCAACTAGTTGCGGATCCCCGCTCGGGCGCGTTGGCCCGGAACAAGCTACAGGCTAAGGGGCTAGGAATTGAAATCTCTAAGTCACTGCTGAAGTCTACTGCAGATACAGAGGTCCACACATGTTGGCACCGGTGATTGGCGGCGACGTGGAACTCGATGCTCAGTTGGAGTTGCTGGCAGACCCGCCCACGGACGGAATCCAAGGGGTGGTCCGAAAGGCCGGCCAGTCAACGTCATCGTCCTCGTGCTGCACGATGGAGAGTGCCGCAGGTGCGTCGTGATCGTCCCCGCCGTAAGGCGTGGGTGCCCCCTGAGGAGGGTCGATGCCGCGATGCGGAGGCGGCTCCACCGGGTAGCGGTAAGACATGGCGGCCGCGTCAGGTGGAGGAGCAGCATCCTGTGGTGCAGGCTCGAGCGCGCGGAGCGAGGGCGTGGGCCTGCGGCCATGCGGACATGGGAGGGGGCTTGGGGGGAGCAGAAGGAGCGAGAGTGGGAGCACGCCCTGGTGCGAACGCCTGGACGCACACGTAGGGGCAGATGCCGTCGGTATCCATGTGGCCGGTCGTGACGGCCCACAGGCGGAAGCACGTCACGCACGGCATGCCGGTACCGTCCCAGACGAGGTAGCGCCCGCCGCTCTCGTTCTTCTTCCAGGTACCCTCGGGCGGGATGAATTATTTTGCGCCTGCCAAGGGCATTGAAGGACCCGGCAGGCTCCTTCCCGCCACCACCACCGGTGCGGGTAGCACCACCAGACGCCGGCAGAGCAGACGCGGAGAGTCGGGCAAGGGGGGACTCATCTCGGAAAATCTTACCAAGCCGCAGAGTGAGGGAGGCGAAGGTGAAGTTGTGGTTGGTGCCAAGCTCGCGCAACACCACCGGATACAAAGGCGTGACTTAGGGTGACTTGGCCGCGGACGACCGGAGGACGGTGTAAAGGTCCTCCACAAGGCTGCGGTCGGAGTAGTCAGCGTGCAACCGGCGATGCTTGTCCGCGAGGGTGCGCACGACAGCCAGTTGGGGGGCGGGCTCGATGGTCTCGTCAATCACGGTCGAGCGAAGGCGGACCCAGAAACGATGTGTGTCGGGGTCGCCAATGCCCTCCACCTGGTAGCGTAGGCGCTGTAAAGCGCAGCGCCCGTCGTGCGGGAAAATGTAGGCGGACTCCTCGTAGAGGGAGAGCGCCATGCCACGAAGCACAGTAAAAATAAGCTCGTTGATGGTGTAGTGATAGGCTTCGTACTCGAAGTCCAGATCCAGAAGCTTGAAGACCTCGTCGCGGGAAATATGACCGAAGACGTGGGACATGTTCGCCAGCAGTACGGCGAAGTCAGTCTCGGAATCAGGTCCATCCAAGGAGAGGCCCACGTTCGACTTGAATCCATGGGAGCGAAGGAGCTTGGCCAGCTCCTCCCCATAAGCGAAGGCGTAGTCCAACTCCTCAGTAAACTCAGCACGTTGGGAAGCCCGTACAGGCGTTGATGTCCACACGCCGCTGCTGTGATGGAACTCGCGACAACAGCAGTGGGCGAATGCGATACCGGCGTAGGGCGGGTAATGAGCGTTGACATGGGCACCACCGGGTCGCCAGACGAATCCCCCGACGGACTGGAGGCACTGGGGGTAGGGGAAGCCCCGCCCGTGGGTCGGGCAGCGCGAAGGCGGCTGGCAAGCGTGATGCGCTCCGCAGACATTGTTGGGAGCACGTAACGTGAAATGCTGAAAAAGTTGGTGCGACAACGGTCGATGTGGTCGAGGACAAGGTGCATGCTCGAATAGTTTCCCGGTGTCAAAGGGCACGCGGGGTGAAGATGGTGGCGAAGAGGACGAAGGTGCTCTGCCAAATCAGCTGAAAACTAACGTGTGAACCGCACCCGGTACGGGATCAAAGAAGATGGAAGCGTGAGCCAACTCGCCAGTGGTGAGGCCCAACACCTAACAGAGACGGTGAAATAACGGTGGGTATATTCGACAACAACGGTGGAATATATGCGTGTTATTTAGTCTCCACAAACTCTGTGAAGCTGGGACGAGATGCTCGGGTGGTCTCACAGTCTAAGATGCATGAAAATAAAATACAAGGGTTTTATTTCCCCACCACTGATGACGGAGCTGACCTGGCACCTTGGGTCGAGGGGTGACAGAAAGACCAGGGCTCCCTCCCCCAGGGGGGGGGAAGTCCGTGTCTCCGTGAAATAACTCATCGAATATTATTCGGAATCGAACGACCAAGATATCGGAGAGCATCTACATGACCTAGCGGATGGATGGGTGAGGTCGGTTTCGGCCCAGAGCGGATATTGGGGGACGGATTATGGGGCACGAACAAGTGGGGATAAACAATCCCTGAAAACTGGCAGCGTTGGCAATCAGCTACGGGAGAGATAAAAATGAGAACGCGAACTCGTGCAATAGTAATCGGAATGGGACAAACCAAGAGTCTCCAATCTAGGAACATCTACATGAGCTGTTGGAAACGCAGCGTCGGCTGTGGGGAAACGCTCGGACGGTGAACGAACGGATCCAGCTAAACTGTGATAACATAAATAAATACCCTGAGTCTGTGACACTAGCTGACCACCGAGGATGATAAACCGGATATGACACGTGACTGTATGACTAGTCACTGTGACAATTCCAGCACACCACCTCATCAGAGGTGGACAGCTTGTGAGACTAGACACCACCCTAGCTACTAGAGTCACATCTAATGAGAATGTTAGTCTAGTTAGCTAGCAACATCACAAGTGTTAAGTGAAAAATGTTCAAGTGATAAGAAATAATCTGAGATGCTTTGTAGGCTGCACGTTTCTAATTTTCAATGTTAGGTCATAATTTCAGCTAATGGTCAGCCGCGTTAGGTTCTCCTGCCGGTCTGCATGCCAAAAACAACACGTTCTCATAAAAGTCCTGCCGGTCGGCTCAACGAGTAATTACTGCACGTGATGGGATCTCTGTCCGTGACTGTGCTTAAGTGCCTCGCTCTCCGCAATTGGTCAGTAACTAAAATAATCGGACGTGTCAAGAAAACATTTCAGCTACAGCAAGTGGTCAAAAGAAACAATCCAACGCCCTGCCTGTCTGCTTAAAATAACTCAATCATCGTAATAAGAATCGTCAGCGCCCTCATAGTAATCATAATAAGAATCGTCAAAATAAGCACCACCTGTCGAGTCGCCCTCATACTGGTCAGCTTCCCAAGCCGCCCATTTTGCTGGGGTGTAAGAATCATCGAGAACCTCGTCATCTAGCTCCGCTTCAGAATGTAACTCTCCAGAGTCGTGAACAATGGAATAATTTGTAACAAGGTACGGTATCGGTTGTGCCGATATTCCGATATATCGATATATCGGTATATCGGTATATCGGTATCGATCGATACCCATTTCTCGCATATCGGAAAAATCGGTATTGATTGATCAATGCAATCAAAATATCGAAATCAATTGATACTGGGTCTTGAAAATCGAAATCGATCGATTACAATCCCGATTTTGCCCAAAATCGATATTACGCATCCGATATATCGGTATATGGAACTATGGGTCTCCCATGGTGCCAAAAAGAGCTACCATTGGTTGTTTCACTTGTTCAGCGCCATGCACGCGGCCAACGCGGAATCGCGGATCGATGCCTCCAACGCCACGGGCATTTGAGGTGCTTTATGGGTGATTTCGCGAGATGGCAGATACATTCCTCGGTGACACCGATCCAATATGGGCGCACGACGTGGTAAGGGCGCTAAGAGGAAAAGTAGCTCGGGCATAACCCTATTAGCTCAAGGCAAAGGCCTGGTGAAAATGACACAACAAAACCCCTTTGACCCAGCAGGCAGTGATGATACTGAGTTCTTTGTTCGTGCCATTAAAACTGAGCGCCTTTGTGGCGCAATTCCGCAATGGTTGATAGGATGGGAGGGATTCTCCGATAAAGAGGACACGTGGGAGCCCATCGAGAATCTCGCTGGACATGAACAAGAAATCGCAGTTTTCCGTGCACGGCGAAAGGAGGAGGCGGAAAAGGAAGAGGCAGATGGTGTACATGGAAAGCAAGAAAGGGCGAGGGCCAAAGCGGTTGTTGCTGAGGGTATGCCCTTATCTCTTTGTTTTCGTATGCTTCGCATTCCGTTTTGCGACCTGTAAACGAATGATCATAGTGTAGATTTATTCACTCCAACATATTCGCTGTGTTTTGCCTTTTGCAGAGGGCGATGGCTTTGAGGACCCTGAGGGGGGCAAGCGGCGTGCGCATTGTTGGAGGTATTTTCGAGTTATGAAAGAAAAGGGCACCGACAAGATATGTAAGCTGAAGTGTACCTTATTATATGTCCTGCAGAGAACCAGCCATTTCCGTACTGTGGCAACGCAACAAATATGCGCTCTCATCTTTCAGCCTGTTACAAAGATGAGTTCTGCAAACTCGTCGCTTCTGAGTCTATTACTGCCGGATCTGAGACATCGTCCCAGCAGAGCACTATCGAGGCCATGGTCCCACATACAGGTGTCCAAGGAGAGGCGTGACGAGCTGCATCGTCTCATTACCCTGTGGCTTGTTCGATGTCGGCGCCCTTTGACTCTCCCTGAGTATGATACCGAATTCCGCGATATTTTCGATTGCATCTTCAAGGGGCAATACGTACCCCCTACTTACAAAACCGTTCTTTCGAATATGCTGAAGCTTTCTGTAGAGGGCAAGGAGAACGTCGTTCGAGACCTGAAGGCACTCTTGTCTGAAGGCATCCTTCCTAGCGTAGGGGGCGATATCTGGTCGCAAGGTGGCACTTGTATCTTCGGCATCTTGGTTTACTGGTTGGATGCCGAATTTGCTGTGAACGAACGTTTGTTGGCAACGTTACCTTTCTCTAGTGTGCGTCATACTTCCCTGGAACTAGCCAAAGCCACGAAACACGCCTGTGCTGATTTCGGACTTGGCCAGTACGAAGAGGGTCTGGGCATCGACGCATTGGACACAGTGACCGACTTTGTTCATGCTACGTGCTCCGATAACGCGAACAATATCGTGTCTGGTTGGGAGTCGTTTGATGGCCACGAGTGTTGCGCGCACACTATTGCCCTCGTCGTCCATGCGTATCTGGGGCATCCTACTATCAGACGCGTGTTTCGCAAACTTCGAGGGATGGCTACTCACTACAATCATTCTGTTATTGGCGCAAACGACTGCTCAACCAGCGTCTAACAGAACCGCCACGATCTTCCAACGTCCAAGCCGCCGCAAGATAACGATACACGGAGTGACTGGGGTGGTGCTTGCAAACAGGCCAAGTGGTATATCGAAAACCAAGTAAGGCATCTCCCCCCCTTTTTTGTCTATGTCTTCTCTTTCATATAACTTTTCTTTCATACCCCTTGCATCTTGTTAGTGAATGAACTCTCCCATATAGGTATGCGGTTGCACCCTTTCAGATGTTATGGAAAAAGGTGCAACGACTTCTACGTGATATCCAGTGTTGGCGGGTTGTTTGGTAGGTGGCAGTTCAGATGTACGACGTCGAGAATAACACGAAAGCAGCGAGCGCAGTCCCCAACCCCGACGGCAGCGTGTATAAAACGCACCAGCTGGATCTCATGGAGTGGGATATCGTCCGCGAGTCACAGAAATGCACACTGACCTTAGGAAACGCTTAGAAGAGGGAACCATCCAACATACACTGATGGCAGCAATGAACACTTAGGTAGTTAAGTAGAGTATTTAAAGTTGCTTGTTCCTTGTTGTGTAATGACTGCTCAGAAGTTAAAAATATCGGAATAATCGGTATTTATCGGAATATCGGTTCCAAAATAGGGATATCAGAATCGATTGATAACCTGTGTAAAAATATCGGAATCGATTGATACGTTGAGTCACAATATCGGAATTGATTGATTGGAAATTAAAATATTTTAAATCGATATCATTCGATCACCAATTTTCACATATCGGAATCGATCGATAGCTTGTTTTCCAACCGATACCGTGCCTTGATTTGTAATAGAAAGGTCTGCTTGCGGTAAAAAGTCATCCCCAAGTGGGGGTTCCAAAACTCCGCCATAGGGCTCCCCATAGAAACCTGCGTCCACAGGGAGCTCCTGTTCCGACCCGAAAGGAACGTGAGAGTCGACGTCCTCACACTCCTCGTCAGCATCGTCGCTGGAATCATCGTAATACCCCACTGGGTACTCCGATTCATCCTCACTGTCACTACTGCCAAAATCTGTCTCCTCTCGCTGATCAGAAGCCAAAAACGTCGGCGGAGAATCCACAGCAGTCTGATAATAGTGATACTCTGTTCGCACAGGAGGGGCCTGCGGAACGAGTCTGCGTGCATCTGAAGAAAAATGCACGGGTCGCGTGGTAGAAACTTGAGAATAAACTGAGCGAGTAGATAAAATAACGGGGAAATCCCCAACAGCTTTGTCAACCCGCGAAATCTCCGAATGCGCTGAAAGATCGGATACAGTTTGTGGGGTCGAAGCACCACCAACTCCAGTGCAAGAGCCGCAAACAGTAATACATAAATTCACTGCGGAATCGGTGGCACTAGGCTGCGGAGAAACCATCGGAGCACTGCGGAAATGAGACAACAAAGATGCCGCTGAGCGACACAGCAATACAAGTTACCGGAATATCCTAGTTCACTAGATATCAGAGGGTCCCGAACTGTATGGATAAACTCTCATAAGATAAATAAACCCTAAGCTAGATATACCCGGAACGGTCTCGCAACGGTCTCGGAAACTAGCCTACCTGTGACACAGCGTGTGTCACAGCACGAACCTATGGATCAGTCAGCAGTCCAGTGTTGGTCCAAGGGGTCTGTCATAGGGGCCTGCCTGTCAGGACTGCCTATACAGATTCCAGCACACCACCCCAGCACTGTGGGTGGTGACTGGCTAGGAGAGTCAGAATAGTAAATCTCTAGGGCAGAAGCCAGGTTGACAAGTCCTAACTGCTAATCCAACTGCGCAATTCTGGTACACAAATTGGAATCCCTCTAACCAGCACAAGAGAAACCATACAGGCAATGCAAGTCCTGCTAAACTACTGAAAAGCTCTGTGCCAGTAAGTCAGATTGAAGAATACAAAGGTGTCAAAGTAAAAGCATAAACCAAATTGAAGACCGTGTCGAGGTCAAAGTACATCTCAGCACACCACCATGAAAGTGGTGTACTGCCAGAACCAAAACCAGAGCTACTTGGGGTCAAAGGTCAGATGAACACCTTCACCACATCGACCACCGTAGTAGCCCGCAGTATGTATAAACCAGCTTGATCACGTTAGCAGCTGGAATATATGGCATCATATCACAATGCATCGGACATGCACAAAAACATACCTGCTGTGCATGCTAACTATATTCGAACCCATATAGTGTAAGGTGCCTGTTCAGTGGTCTTAACACAATAATTAGCTCGTTATGTCCCGGTGGGGTCGAGATACTCTTCGGACCACATATCGTTCTATTGTGGATCACTGAAAGGATTGCTCACCGGAACTATATGTGAAATAGACCAGCAACTCATTATTGTGAATGAGATTATCTCGGAATTACAATAACCCCTAACCTAACATATATCATGCTAGATTCATTCAGTACATGGTATGCTGATTATCATCCTGCATGATAAACTGTCTGGGAATATTGTAATATCCAGAACTTATCTTCCTGTAAGTGTGTAAAAGTGAACACACACACACACACACTGGCAAGAAGTACTAATCAATAAGTACTATACATGCACACACACATGCATTACTGTATGTATTAATATTCACTGACTCATAGTGAATTGACCAACTTTAATATCTATCATGTATATGATAATATGGATAACACTCCACAAACACATGTGCGTGTGGAGTGTCAGTGATGGCGATAGATATGGGGACAGAATAATCCAACATGCTGTAGGGCTGGATGGAGAAATCTCCAGACCCGAAGGCATTATACAATGCTCAAATAAGCAGCTGGTCACTGCTGAGCATTGTCCATTCGTCTCACATATCATCGCTGGAGCAACAACAACAAGTACATTGCATTATGACAATTGATTCAGAATTGATCAGTTTAAATTGCATGTACACTCTCAGATCAGTAACTATATATTGAACTGACAGGAGTTGTTGAGGACAAGCACACACATATATATGTGTTGTGTCAAACTGCTTTGATTATATAATCAAACTATGTCTTGATATGTTTAAAATAAGAGATATCATTTTGATAAATCTTAGAGCACAGTCATATGCTCAAAACATATCATAGATTGATAAATTATCACTAAAGTGGATAATCCGCTTATAGTTGGTAAATCTAAATATCATCAGGAAGTACATTTACTTCCATGGGTTTCAATCAGTAAAACCCATAAATATGATCAACCTCAGATGTTGATATGCAGAATAATTCACTTTTATGCCATGAAATTTGTCATGTGCAAAGGTGAAGTAATATGCAGTGCTTCTGTACTTTGCAGTCCACACACACACACAGAGATATGTATATATATATATCAAGCCGAAAAACGGCCAAAATAGGTAAAATCCGTTTGCGATAGATTTGAAAATTGAAAATCGGACCCTATTTTATTTGATAATATGATTTTATACCTATTGAGGTATGAGAAAATCATAATGACAATAGTCATATCTCGTGTAACACCCTAGATAGCAGGTGTGGAATATGTAGGGGTATACATATTGGCTGTAACGAAATGCGTCAAAATGTTGTACGCATGATTTAAAAATGAAAATTTCGGATTGATTTTTTTTGCTAATATGAATATTTAGCTATCAATAAACAATCCCTGATTTATGCAGCATGTGTAACACCCTGTAACACCCTAAATATTGAATGTGTGTGTCAGGGGTGTAACATACCTGCTAAAAACCACGTAACATTCAGTGTGGTATTAAATACAGTTTTGCTTAAAAATGTTTGCAAAATATTTATACTGCTTTATTTTTACCTATTTTAGGGTTACTGATGCCATGTAACACCCTAATCACATTATTGGGAATATGGGCCACTGTAACCTAACATGCCCTAAAATGCCACTAAATATTCGATAAACTTCGTGTTTGACATAAATATATCATGCTGTAATCAACACAAACATGATGATATTTCGGGCAACAACCCAAGAACTGTTGGGCAACAACCCTAAAACTGTATAAGCTGCTTCCTACAAGGATTGCAAGCTATAAGCTATAAGTGCAAGCTATATTCTATAAGCCGTAAGCTATACGCTATGAAATATATAAGCAACTGACTGCCTATATGTTCACACTTCCTCAAGGGGGGAAGAAGGTGGATAGGATTACACACATATCCATTTCATATTCCGATCTGGTGATTTCTGATGGATTGCTTTTGATAAAATCACTGCATCCACAAGTAACGTTGAAATCTGTACAACGTTAAATCCACCATCACTAACAAAATGTAAACTCGGATGGGAAATTATATCCCAATGACTATAAGTTGACTCTTGCTCAGCATTTACATTCTCGAGTAAGTTTGGAATGCTGAACTATATACATAACATATAACCTGATACCATGCTTAATTGCATATCCTGGATCAGAAGATGATAGTTATATAATGTATATATATATCCCACCTGATACACTTTGGCACTATAGCCGTACATAAGAGTGGGAAGGACAAGTGCATCGCTGTAAGACTGGTTGATATAGTCCCAGTGCTGAAGGCAGAATTTGGCACCCGCATATAACAGCTGATAACTGTTGGTGACCACCATGCAAGACCTTCTAAGCGTAACTCCTTTGTCCTAAGATGCAAGTGAATTGTTCATAATATGTTGACATCACATAAAAGCATTTTGATAAAAACCCTATATATCCATGTGAGTTGTCATTACTACAAATGACATGGGTTTCGAATCGTCGAAATGAGTATAACTCCGATGAATTCATTAGTACAAAATAAGCTGTTGAGATTGTTCCTCCGGCTGGATTGCAATCATTTACAATCCCTGTACATTCCGGTGACAAAATATTGCACTGGACTGATCACCACATTTGGTATAATCTGTGATATATAAGTCACCAGAGAAAGCATTGCAATCAGCACAATGTTGTCTAGACTCACAAAGATGAGTAACAGATATTCTCAGATGTAATAAATAGAGGCACAATGTGACCTACGCTAAAATCGCGTATGCTCGGGCACTGTATTGTGACCTGCGCTAAGATCGTGTATGCATGGACACAACATGACTCGTGCCAATGACGTGGACATATTTTATGCCACGACATCACATCTGAAATCAATAAATCACTCAGAGAGAAGGTGTTGACATCAGTATAGCACCATTATATATATAGTCATGAGGATTTTAAAGAAGACACAGTCTCTCCGATATTGACAAACATGGTACACATATTACCATGCTCTCTGATTATATATTGATATCCCACGGCATACGATGATGGTAATAGCAAGCCACTTCGCCGCTGGAGGGTAGTGTTGTATATATACAACACATGCTTGGGCACTATATGACCCACGCTGATGACGTGGATTCGGGCTGCATCCCAATAACTGCAATGCACCTTCGGTGCAATGGGCTGCAACCCGAGAACTGCTATCCAGCTTCATAGAAAGCTTCCACGTCATCACATAGAGGTCGGACCTCTGTTGTATTTGAACGGCGCTTGACAACCGCCTAGCAATACACTTCCTTGAGGGGGGAAGATGATAAGCTAGAAATACAACTAAAAACCAAATAAATAATAAAGACAAATAATAATAAAACAAATATAAGTTGCATCATTGTTTTTGTTTTGGTAAGCCTGACTATATATAGTCAAACCATGCAGAACTCCATGAAGTTGACACATATATGTATCAAACATTTCTAAGGTCATCAGCCATGACATACATATGAGCTTGATTTTGAAGACCTAGACATTGTATACATCCAGTCTAACATGTATCCAAACAAGAATTATATATTGACACGGTGCAAGCACTATAGCCTCTGCCACCGATGATCATTGAAAAGGGCAACCATTCTTGATATTTCATACATATCATCTGATTGTATCATTAAAGGTGTCAAGAGTACTCAATGCAATATGCAGGCTACGGCCTTAGTACAACACCTGGAAAGGTCAAAGCCACTGAGCTAACCAATGCAGCATAAATGCTAGCTGCCTTGAAGGCTATACAATAAGCCTATTGCCCTTATGTCTTGATATGTATCCGTGTATTGGCATCTCTTTGAGGTAATTATGCCTACTGAATGAGCCATACCAACCATCTTGTCTTCATTGATCATTACATATCTGATCATATCGCCATTGAGCAATGCCTATTCTGTGAGATTATATATCACGAGGCATTTCATTAGTGCACATTAAACAATTGTAGTGCAGCAAAGATCATCAGCTCTTTATCATACCAAAAGGTAGAGTTGTTGTCAAAAGTATTGATTTTTCAGACACCATTTCTCAGAGGTCTATTCATCATGAAAGACAGAGTCTGTGCAATCATGGCTATTCAGCCTCCGACATAGCTGACATAGCTATTTAGCTTATGGCCCAACCGTTGTTAAGCAGCCTCCACGCTATATGGCTGAAAGATGGCAAGCAATCTCTTCGGTCATTCTTGGGCATAGAGCAATCAAGCACAGACAATCCAGGATGTTTATCCCAAAATTCTCTAAGAATTACTCATATTTTCCATGTGTCATATCAAAACATCCAATACCGCCCTATGATGGGAGTCAGCTCCTTCAGTGGATGGTAATTTTGCATGGTGACTTTCTGGCTGTTTATTTTCTTCGCATGCTGCAGGTCTGCTGCCTCCCTGTGTGATTCGTCCTCGATGGAAGAACAAGACATGTTGAAGCCAGTTTTGCTTTTGGATGAAGAAAGCTCAGAAGATGAGCTAGTAGATTCCAGCAAGTTTCGTGGCTGGTACAACGTTCCGGATGTAGCAGTAGCAAAGAGGCGCTTGCAGAATAAGAAAAAAGCTGAGCGTGATGCCAAAAGACGTAAGAAACAATGTCCTCATTGGATGTTGGACAGTCAATGGTAGCTTTAGCTAGAAAAGTACATTAGATCCAGATTCTGGCCATATAAGTGGGCTTGAATGCACTCAAGTTTGTACTGAGTTGCAATTGTCCAAAGTTTTTATTCTGACATCACTACTTATTTGTGGAATAGCATACAATGGTATAAACCATCCACATATAGATTGACACCATATTTGTAATTTCATATCATTTTGGCACATAAAACAAGCATGCTTCATTAAGAAATGAAGACTCTTCGAAAGTTCATTCTGGAATGTTTAGAAATTTGTTGCCTCATCCATTAGGCCACGAAGTCTTGGAAAACCCGCAATCTGTATACGGTTTCCAAGCGCAGTTCATCCTCATTCTGGAAAGTGACAGAAATTTTATAGTCATAAAACAAGTCACAATTCTATCGGATTGAAATGACACATTCATCATTCATACTTCTTTATCATAACAAGTCTCTGAATAGTGTTTGCCCAAAAGTAAAATGGGCACCATTGAGATAAGTGATCATGTACTGAAGAATATACACATATCACTAGGCAATGCCATGTTCTAATCATAATGAAATGACATGTCAGCCATCCATCAACTACGAAAATACAACTCGTAGTAACTTGTTGTCATTACAGACACTTCTTAATTGACTCTCCATTAGCTTCGATACCAAAGTTAACTTCGGTACCATCACTGATTCCGTTGTTCATTATGACAATCATTTTCCAGAAACATTGTCTAAGTTGGGCACACTATAGTGACCCTGAACTGACAATGTATGTGGGCTGCAACCCAACGACTGCATTTGACATCATCTGGCATTTGCCACATTCAAAAACGTCAGGCATATTGCCAATATGACGTACAGAGAATCAATGTTCAGATTGACATTGTTACCTCTAAAACATTCGATGAGTAATCTCAGTCTGATTCTCTATCAAACCATTTTTCACATAACATAATGATTGAATAACATGTTCCATCACCATCTGATTGGTTTGATACACCTCTTTTTTAAAAGGGGGAGGAAGAGTATAGATTCATTTATTTTTCATACAGCTGCCACAAATTGATTTGCATCATTGTGATTTTGCTTGGAAAATTAAAAATCTTATCAAAAGTTCCAGCATCTGTGTATAGCAGCCATAAAGTTGATGACACGGTACATCATGCCGATTGAAACATCAAATGAAGTCTTATTTGACTTACTGACACATAAAGTTCATTATGAAGAAATCATAGATACATATTCCTCCGGCTCTATCATATTATATGACGGGCACTGACATAGGAGAACGATGGTTTTTCAAATGTGAAAAAGCTATATTGTAAGCTTACGACCATCACTTTGACGTCAACAGCCTGAGATGCTGATTGTCGAAATTCAAGAGTTGAAGGATTCGATGAATCAACCTTGATACATGTGTTTTGATTGATAAATTATTGATCCATGGTTTCTCTCTAAATCTAGAGAAGCTGGCACACAAGTTGTTGTCAATGTCTTAAGGAAAAATCTGAGCAAAGGATTGTCAGTTGTGCCATCAGGCATCGAATTCCATGACAGCAAAGCCGAGTGAATAAATCCGCCACTCTAGCTATTTGCCCGTCATTCCTTCCAGGTTCATGACAAGAGACAATTCATCAAAGTCATACACCAATGTATAAGTCACATGCATGGTTGCACAGTTTGTATCCGAATGCAACCCCATCGAGGTTAAGCATCTAGACAGCAACTCTGGCCAACCAAAAGCCTCCTGTCTTCGGATATCTTGAGCATTTTCATTTCCAGCTCCATTATGGACTAGGAAGCATCATGACTGTGCCTCGCCAGGACGCTAATCCTCAAAGCCGCACACTTGAGGCGAGCCTTATGAGACAGTGACCTTTGGCTTGTGGGGCGTCAACCCCTTATCAAATCCTGAACACTTGTTAACACCTGGATAAATTTATCATGATGCAACTTAAGTGGGATTATAAGTTCCACATAATCATATTGTCTACGTATGCTGAAGGCATAACTGCCGCATATGATCACAATAGATCGCAGCTTCTATAACATTGTGGCTTCTGAGTCAAAAGCTGATAGCCAATGACTTTTGCCAATAATTGCCGACCAAATAATAATCAGGCCGTGGAAACACATACCCAAGAGGTTTTCGTCCATCGGTGAAATATATATATCAGGCTGCATCCCAAGAACTGCGATGCACCTTCGGTGCAATGGGCTGCAACCCGAGAACTGCAGGGTTATATCCCTAATATTTTTACCCTGCATCAAATTGATATGACAGGAGCAGGAATTGATCCTTCCTTGCTAAGGTGTAGTGAGCCTTGTATAAATCATACCCTTACACAGATACGCATATGCGGGTACCAATATCTGTGAAAAACTGCTAATGCTACCTTTGCCAAGACCGTGGTTTGTCATCGGATTCTGTGGCCAGTCATCCGAAGCTACCGGAGACATCGACTGAGGTAGACGGAGTTGTGATCCTAAGTTGTGCTTGACAAACATAACTAAAGAAATTTCACATTAGTACGTGGCGAATCCATTCTCACTCATCGCGATAGATGTTCGTCAAAGCGTGCGTACTGGACCATATCAAGAGTGAGCAGACCGGGTAAGGATTATAAGTCCAATCCCGTTAAGCAGGGCCACTCTGTTTATTTGCAATAAAACAAGCCCCCGGTGAAATAACTCCGGAAACAAACACGGGCTCCCCGTTGCCGCCTATGATCCTCCAAAGTAGCTTAAGGAGGGGAGGAAGGGTTGGGTGCACTACATCAGGCCGAGAATCGTTCGATTAATGGGAAATTGTTAATTCGTGGGATCATCGTTCGCAAAAGCGACGACGGCTAGCGCAAATAATCCGTAACGTATACTTCGGATACTTTGAATCGTCACTCTGACGCACGATACGTGTGGATCAATCAGTAATCCAGCGTCAATCTGTATCACGAAACGCAATTCATTGAACCTTGAAACGTCACTCTGAAATACGATACGAACTTCAAAGGGGGCTACATCCTAAGAACTGTAAGGTGAGGGACTAAAGTGGACTCAGTTCCCCCCAATAACCTAAAAACACCATGAGGGACGCCTCAAATCGGTGTAAGAAGACTGGTACCAGCAAGAAGCAACAACAACAAAGACATCATAGACATATACAAAGGTATGCCCGTTGTGAGGTCACAACTCTTTTAAGAGGGGAGATCTGTCAGGGTCATGACCGATGACATATGTGTCATACATGTCATACGTGTCATACTGTCAGACATGTCATACCATGTCATGTCATGTCGAGTCATGTCATATATTATAATGACAGTCGTCAGTACGGTCGACTATGACTGTACATGTCGTCAGATGATAAGTCACGTCATCTGTCATTATTCAAGGAAAGACTTGAATGACACCTGTCATCGAGAGTTCGTACGTCGAACTCGAAGATGGCAAAGCAAGATACATCTTGAAGTAACAAACAAGAACCATCTTTGCTTTAAGCATGTGCGGAACACGCATGCGCAGTATTATGGAGCGAACGTATTATTCGTTCTGACGATACTGGTCGTTCAACCAACGTCTCGGGTTCACAACCCAATGGCGGTACCATCTATGCGATGGGAGACGTATGGTATAGATGAGGAAGCGTTGTGCTTCAGGAGTATCTTCACACAGAGACTGCACTCATCCCCCGCTATTATCTTACGCTTGTGTTGCCGTTCTACAACGCAGCGTATACTTGTATTTTATATCATATACTAAGGGCTCGCATATCAGCCCGTATCATGGCAGCTCCCACTCCCATGCCAGAAATCAAGAGAATGAAGGTAAGAAGGAACGGCATCCCCCACAAGCCCACGTGGGCGGGGAAGCCCCACGGAGGCTTTCCGCAGCCGTGGCTGCGGGGGGCACCGTCATGCCAACCTCCCAGAGCACCACCAGAGTGAGGTGCTCGGGCTGCGGGCGTCGACGAGTGATTTGCCGAGATTGTCGAAGTCCACGGCTTCACGACGAAGCTGCCGTCGGCAAGGTCCTCGTAATCGTCCGTGTCGTAACCCGTGAGATCAACCTGTCCGATGGCGGCGTGGTTCACGGTCTGAAAGAACCCAGCGAACTCACCGTCCTCGTCCGCTGTGGTGGTCACCCGCGCCGATTGAAGTGGCGCGGGCTCCACATCCTTTCCCTGCGAGACAGGCATAGCAGGGGCCGGCACGGCGGATGCCGATGCCGCCGCACCACCTGCCGGAACCTGCTCCTCCGGTGTGGCCACCGCTGCGGCGGGTCCGCACACCAGAGCCGAAGCCTCCTGCCCGATGCCGGCAGTAGGCGGGAAAGATGCGTGAGTGTAATGTACCTGCGGGTTGGCCGCGGAGTGAACCTCCGCGGCAAGATCGTCGAGCCGGCGGAGAATGTCATCTCCCTCGGAAGCCGGCTGCTGCTCCACGGTGAAGCCGTAGGCGGACACGTCGATGCCGCCGACCGCTCCCGCACAAAGCACCGGTCTCGCAACGGTCCGCACAAAGCACGGTCTCGCAACGGTCTCGGAAACTAGCCTACCTGTGACACAGCGTGTGTCACAGCACGAACCTATGGATCAGTCAGCAGTCCAGTGTTGGTCCTAGGGGTCTGTCATAGGGGCCTGCCTGTCAGGGCTGCCTATACAGATTCCAGCACAAGTTGTGTGCGCTTCAGCCCCTCTACCTTCTCAAACTTCTCATCAAAAGCAACTAGGGAAGCTAGGAGCTCCCCATCTGACAAAATCTCAGCGTGATCCATAGCGATAACGATAATAAACCAAGCGGAAAATAACAGCCAAATCCACACCGCCTAATAACCCACAGCAACAACAATCGATGTTCCAAACAAAAGCGAAGAGCCAGATTTCGGTAGGCCCAGAGAAGAAGGGCACGCTCAAAATAAGAATAGCGCGACAACGAAATAAAATTCAACGCTAACTACGAATTACGCGAAGCGTAACTGGGACCATAACCTGTTGGAAACACAGCGTCGGCTGTGGGGAAACGCTCGGACGGTGAACGAACGGATCTAGCTAAACTGTGATAACACAAATAAATACCCTGAGTCTGTGACACTAGCTGACCACCGAGGATGATAAACCGGATATGGCACGTGAATGTATGACTAGTCACTGTGACAATTCCAGCATGAGCCCCCGGATGGAACTGGATGGGTGAGAAACCCTAAAACCCTAAATCCCGTAGTGCCAATGACGAACGGAGCAGGTCCAGTACGAGAAGTTCCACCACAACTTTTGGGACATGTCATCGGCGCGTGAGATCTTGGAATGGGTCGGGGTGTGTGCCTAGATGATGGGGATACGCCATGGGCCGTGCACAAGTGCCGCAAGTGCCGGGCATATTGTTGGTCGGGGACGGCCATCGCCGATTTCGGCCTCTGAGGGTTCCTGCCTAGGGTTTAGGGTTTTGGGGTTTAACAACTACCCCGAGTCCCATTCGGTGGCTCGTGTAGACGTCCATAGACACCTATTTTGACCCGTTCCGATTATTATTCCACCAATTATTGGCATTTTCCCTCTAAAAATCACCCTGTATCGCCTTACAAGCAAACCCACAAGCCACAACAATCTATAAATCGTTCTGGTCGGCTGCCCAAGGAATTTGTGACATGTGTCCCCATTGCTTCAAAAGATGAAATCTTGTCCGGGGTCGATATCGCAAGATATCGCGACTAAAATGATGCGAGAAATGGCCGTAGCGGCAGCGCTATTTCTCGGGAAACTCGGAGGAGGCAGCACCAGCACTCTTTTTGTATAATTATATGCGAGAAACTGCAAACTCGGAGGAGTCGAGCGCGCGAAGTCATCTATGATGACAAGAGCTCGAGCGTAGACTGACGTAAAGTTATACACGTAAGCGGTAAGGGAAGGTCGCAGACGAGAGGTCCACGCTACGGTGTTTTGCAGTTTTCACGGACTTTGGAGGTGAAAGTTCGTGAAACGAAGAGCCAACTGAGAAGACATGAGGAGCACTCGACCTAGCAACACCTAGTTGCTAGTACAAGTATTTAGTTGTGCAACAGTTGCATTTAGGCACTTTTCAAATTCAAACTCGCCTCGACTACTGAAGTCAATTTTCTACATGTGACCACTTCCGCGACTCGGATGGTGCTGGATGTGACACTCTGGGTGTCACTATCCTAAAGCTGCACTTGAAATACGTATCCATCTTATGTCCACCCAGTGTTCACCCACATATGACAAAAAAGGTATACGGCGGAAGTATATGTGCGAGAAAGACAGATCCGCTGTCCGGCTAAGCTCGCTGAGAATCAAACTGATAATCCCATAAACAGTGTCTGGCCGAGGCTTTATGCTCTCGGAAACCCAGACAGTGAAATAAGACTGTACTACTGTACTGTACTACTGTACAGTACAGTGCTAGGATGTCACGGACACGATACGGAAGCAGGGTCAGGCTAGGGGCTAGTCAGAGCCCATAATAACTAAGCCTAAACCCGAAGTCCAGCACACCACCCGTGGATGTGACTACCTAGCAAAGCAGGTACATGATATACAGCCACGAGATAAACAAACACCTAACATTCACTTCGGTGGAAACCGATCACTTCTAGCTGGGTGCCGGGGTCTTGACCCGGTCATCCCACTACTGGGCTAAAGCTAATCAAGCTGCCAGGATAATCGAAGTAAACTCAGCCACTTTGAGGCCGGTCAGCAGGGCTGAGTTCAGCGGTCGGGATGTAAGCACAGAAGAACCCCGAAGTGAATTGCAGGCTGTCTGCTCCAAATTGAGCACCACCAGACCCAAGCGGGCAAGGTGGATCCACAGCAGAATGTAAAGTAACCGAAGACTGTAAAGACTCCAAAAACACTGAAGAACTTGAACAAGTAGATTCCCACGGCGGTTTGAGCATTGAGGAGGAACACAGAAGAACTCCATCATCTGGCGGCCAATCACGGATGCCTGCAGCACCAAGTGGTGGAACCGAAGCAGAGAAATCTCCAGCAAACCGACGGACGGTGGCTCCGGGCTCAACCAGGCCCCTGTCACCACCGCCCACGGTAACCAGAGATGCCGTAGCGCTGGCCAGCAGAGAACAACAAAGCACCGAAGACATCAATGCACATCGGAGAAAGCTCGGCGGAGTCCGCGGACGGTACACCGGAGCTGCTACTGGCGATGCTCCCCCGTCAGAGTCATGCTCAAGAGTGCCGAAGGAGCCAAAAACCACTTACTGCCCGCCGTCAGAGTCATTGTCAGAGCCGTGGTCATTGTCAGAGACTTCAGAGCCAATGAGCCAATGTCAGAAGCCTCAATCCTCATGCCAGCAAACAGCGGAGCCGGTGCAGAGTCGCCGAGCTGGAGTGACGGGACAGAGCCAGGCAAGCCGAGAGAGCCAGGGATAACCACTGGCGGGTCATGAGCCGCAGGCACACCACCAGCCACGAGTGCAGAGGGATGCCGAACCGCAGGCGGTGGCGGAATCGAGCCCCGCGCACCCGAGTGGAACGTGGCCAGACCAAACTGAGCCATGCCGTCCTCGTCAGCTGCCGCATTCTGAGCGGAAGCCGCCGCATCCCGAAAGTGCCGCAGAGATGTGGGCTCAGCCGGCACAAAAGAACATGCCGACAGCTCGCACACCTCTGGGCGACCCTCCATCGTGCAGAGCGACTCGAAGGCGTGCTCATCCCCAGCGTCATAGAACCGCTGGAAACGAACAGCCAGGCAGTCAGTCTCATAGTCCTCAACTGCACCACAATAGTGGGCAGAGTGAGGACCGCCGTTGGGGCATTCAGCATGCTAGTGCTTTAAACCACTTTGTGCACACTCCGCATTTCTGCAGTGGGGCACGAAGGCACCGCTCTTCTTGTCAAATGAGACAGGAGGAGCGGTGCCAAGTGGCTTAACACCAGTACGATGATACTTAGCAGCAGAGCGGGTAAGGTGCTTGCCCGCAGGCGGTGCCCCTTCCAGCTTCTGCCGCTTTAGGTCACGAATGTCCTGCTGCATGCGCTCCAGCTGCTTCTGCAGACTGGACAACGCCGCAGCCAGGTCAGACGCGCCATCGCCGAATGACAGAGCAGAAATAGGGGCGCCAGAGACTTTCAGGCCGTGGCGGAACTGCTCCCGCACACGAGCCTGAATAGTCAAAAGAGACACGCCCTGCCGCTGGTCAGCTCGAGCCAGAGAGTTAGCCAAATCACGGTACAAAGCCGAATTGCCGAGAGCCTTGAGAAACTGCCGCTTCACCGCGTCCTCTGGCAAGTTGTGGGAACGCTGAACGTCCCGCAACAGGCCATTGAACTCACGGATGCCACGGTCAGGATCTTCGCTGCTGCGGATGCGAACCGCCAGCAGCGACTCAAAAGAGTCAAAGGGCTCTGAGCGTTCCTGTAGCATGCGTACCACCTCTAGGGCAGCACGCTTGCCATCTCCAGGAACGTCAGACCCAGAGGCCTCAAGCCAGTCACGAGCAGGCGAGCCAGGCCGAGCCAGAAAGGTCAGAGCCGAGAGCAGCAACTCATCATTAGCCTCATGCCTAGCCTCAACAGTCACGTTAGCCAGGTCAAAGAGGGGAGCAAATGCCTGCGACTGGAGCAAAAACTGCGCGCGCAATTCATGCATGACTTGTGAAAAAATGTCGACTGCGTCAGTCTCCGTTCCAGCGAAGCGTTCTGATTTGTCTCCGAGAATTTTAGTGGCAACGATCTTAGCCACTCTTCTGTCGAAATTTTCCCGAGCCAACTGTTGACACTTCTCAAGAATCTCCCTCGCAGCTGCGGTGGTCGGAGCTGGCAGCTGCGGGGTGTGTGGTGTCGCAGAGTGCTGCGCACCCACATCATCGAAAATCGTTTCTAATCTACGGACGCGAGACCGCGTCATTCTATTCGCTGTAGCAACCATGATGGAGAGACAGTGGAAAGAGTTGAGCTAATCAAGGGTGGTGGTACAAAATTGTCACGGCGGCCAGATAATCCGTAGAAGTCTCAGCACAATAGATCGAAACTCACAGGTCGTGAGCGGAAAAATGAGAGCGGCCAAAATGTACAACGTGTGGAGCGACCTCGCCAGGGCCAGTGGCGCACGATGCAAATAAACCCTCGCTGCGACGATACTGCCGTATAAAAAAACAGTCCGTCAACTGCCGATCTCCTGCGCAGCGAAGGCGAGCACAACGTGTGCCGCCATCACTGCCATGCTAAAAGGCCATACCGCGAGAACAATACACCACCGCCCAAGTGGGCGCTCAACCCCTCCTACGTCCTACTTAGCCGAACATGGCAACAGCAAGGCGCTGTGCCACCATCAGAATCACCGGAAAGCCGGTGCGGGCCATAACCTGCGAGAAAGACAGATCCGCTGTCCGGCTAAGCTCGCTGAGAATCAAACTGATAATCCCATAAACAGTGTCTGGCCGAGGCTTTATGCTCTCGGAAACCCAGACAGTGAAATAAGACTGTACTACTGTACTGTACTACTGTACAGTACAGTGCTAGCTAGGATGTCACGGACACGATACGGAAGCAGGGTCAGGCTAGGGGCTAGTCAGAGCCCATAATAACTAAGCCTAAACCCGAAGTCCAGCAATATGTGCACGAATTTCCCATGGGCCCAGCTTCTGCAAAACGACTTTGACAACAAACTCGATCAATGGCAGCGATTGTCTTGGAGAGTACGGCGGACCAGGCCGCGACCCGTTATCGAAGATCTGGAGACATGGCGGTTAAACCGGTTAACGAGGGAATGTCGTCCTTTGAATACCAAGTGGCTATTGCCCAAGGATCCAGTCCTTTTACAAGGCGTATCGGGTATAATGGCGTGTCTTGCGGGGGTTCCGGGGGCGGGCATATGAGCACACACACAGTCAAGTTGGATCTTAAATGAATTTTTGATATGATTTTTGAAACACTATCATTAGTGGAACTCTCTTCACGCAAGCTCTACTTACAAGGGGTATTTTCTAATTAAATTAATTATTTTCTCGAGTCCTTTCACAAGGACTAGTGTATATTACTCGCACTATCCGTCGCTAAATGAATCCTAGAAGCCAAGTGGCATGATAATACATTTTCTATTTGGGATGTTAGGTGAAAGTATGATAGCCGACTTAGCATAAAAGACTGATGCGGCGCGGTCTCATAGGGATGGTGCTTACCTCGCCACATATAGTGATTGTGGCCACTCGGCCAAAACATCGTCCCAAAATCGGACCAAATATTCAACCATGGCCACCCTAATAATCGTGGCGCAAAAATTCTACAAAATTTTCCATCAACTTTAGTTCGAAGCCATATATATATATATACACGGGTATGCTTGATAATATCAATTTGCAATATAGATTTGCAATGCAGATCGGCCAAACTACTCAAAAAGTTCCCCATACTTAAGGACTATTTGGTCAGCCCTTTTCATGCATGACCCACGATAAATCATTCACGAAGAG
Organism: Cymbomonas tetramitiformis; assembly: GCA_001247695.2. Lineage (NCBI taxonomy): Eukaryota > Viridiplantae > Chlorophyta > Pyramimonadophyceae > Pyramimonadales > Pyramimonadaceae > Cymbomonas > Cymbomonas tetramitiformis. The sequence continues at coordinate 30,511 of LGRX02033326.1, forward strand.
TGTGATATATATACAATTAAGATATATATTCACAGCTTCTAAAGACAGTCAGGAACGGGTGAAACGGCTAAGACAATTTGATAACAAAATTACTTAGGGTTTTGAGTGTCGGATTGTCGGTCGGAGAGCACGTGCCACACTGCATGTGACATTCACGGTGAGGGGTGACACAGAAAGGGGGGCGACTGTTAGTGACACAAAGTCACCCCCTTCATGACACCACCTCACCCCGAAGGTGTGAGGTCACAAGCAGGATGCAACAATTTACCCTAGGTCCTAGCTAGTACACAACTGTTACTCGGCCCAATGGGACCTTTTTCAGTCCATCTAGTGGCGGATCCCCGCGTGGGCGATGGCCAAGCGACAACTGCATATGTCTAGGCTTGCTAGGTCACAACACAAAACTGCCGACGTACTGTTCTAATTCTTGGTGGGGATGAATTTCGGCAGCGGTGGTGCCCTCGATGGTGGAGGGTGTCGAGGTGACGGTTAACCAATGCCTGTACGGTGCCGGAGCCAAAAGCGGCCAGGCACCACCAGAGCGAATGCGTCGACGAAGAGGGGGTAGGGAGGTGGAAAGTGAAAAATGCGGAGAGGGGACGTGATTGAGTGCATGGGAAGAAACCCAAAAGGGACGATGGTGAGGGGCGAAGTGAGTGCGATAGCACCACCAGACACCACCAGATGGTGACTAGGGGGCGTGTAATAATGTCTCTTACCCATCTTTATGTTGGCTGCAGCCAACATAAAACCCAAAGTTCCGAAGCATATTACTCATGGTTAATGGTACATATTGCTCCAAAGTAATGTTGTTTGAAGGGCTACTAGACCTTTAGAAAAATGTCAATACGTGGTATACCTTCTTACACCCATGGGGGCTTGCATAATTGTGCCCTAGGGAATGATCGCGAAAATACAAAATGCTCATTATGTTGGCTGCAGCCAACATAGAAAATTGTGCAATGTGAGCGGCATGAGAAGGGCATTGGAAAATCGGACGCCTGTGTCGTCAAGATCTCGAGCTGCTCTTTCTGGAGTGTCTTGTCAAAACTTTCATCCGAGTTCATCTTGACCCTCAATATATCGATCGAAGTAACATGGGTATGTAAACACCCAAAATTCCTTGGAAATTTCACAAAATTTCACATTCTCTTGAATAGTAACCCAAATTCTCGCCGATGATTTCGAGCGTCCCAATGTTGTTAACGCATGTGTGAAAGAGAACATCCCCGCCGTCATTTTGAGCTAATAAAATGTACAATCCGATACCGACAGCTCCCGGCATTGTCAGCAAGGCTTATGTTGGCTCCAGCCAACATAAGGGGCCCTAATGTTGGCTATAGCCAACAGATGGGTAACAGACAATAAGGCGAAGGCGAGGGAAGCGGAGAGACGAAGTCGTGGAAGTCAGAGTGCTTGTCGTCGACGACGGAAATGTTGGTGTCGAGGTTGATGTTTGGTGCGCAAGCACCACCAGACACCACCAAAGTGTATCCAGCAGGGCTAGGTATCGTGGATTTTTGAAGTTATCGATGAGAAACGATAACTTGATAAATATTATCGACAGATAACGATATCAACTTATAGTTATCGACAGATAACGATAACCCATTTTTGTTATCGACAGATAACGATATCTACATTATTAATATCGACAGATAACGATAATTGGCAAGCTATTATCGATATCAAAAAAGACGATAACTAAAAAATATCGATATGCGCACTACAATATCGATGTCCCCAGTTTCCACAATCATATTTACTTAGTGTTAATTGCTGCCATCAAAGAATGCTGCAAGGTACCCTCCGAAACAGATTTTTTCAGATCTGAATGCATGGCACCACATGCACTAAAAGTTGTTTCTACCCCAGCAGTGCTTGCAGGAGCTGCCAAGAATTGCCGGGCCATCCTAACCATATTTGGAAGTTCGTTTCTATGCTCCCTCCACCATCCCTGCGGGTCACCATTAGCAGGAGCGGTCTGGTTGTTCCCCACGCCGGTGGGGAGGTCATCTCCGAAGAGAGAGATGTCAAAGTTGTGTTCCCCGGTCTTGGCCAGTGCGGCAGGCGAGCCCTTCAGGAACGCCCACTTGACATACTCTGAGCGGGCCCTATCTATAACACGTCAAATCTGAAATCATCGATCCGGCAAGTTTGAATCTCTGTCAAAATAGGACATTTAAATAGGAGACTCAATGGCCACTCAGGGATCGGTAAGCCGGGGATTAACACTTGGCATTTATCGCGATATCTCGGTCGGGTCTCGACAGTTATCGCGATATTCTCCGGGTGGGGAACGATAACGATATCTCATTTTTGTTATCGACGGATAACGATATCAGCAAAAAAGTTATCGACAGACAACGATATTAGCAAAAAGTTATCGACAGACAACGATATGCACGATATCGTTAAAACATATGTCGACAGAGGACGATAATCACGATATATCGATATATCGTAGTTATCGTGACATCGATACCTAGCCTTGGTAGCCAGAGGTACAATGTCGCCGTCGAAGTAAGTTCAACGTAGAATGCAACGCGGCCATGCGGGCACGCTGACGCAAAGAAGCCATGACCACTGAAACTGTAAAATTTGAAGGGGAAGTTTACCCGAACGGTAAATCGTCTTAGCGATTTGATAACAAAATTACTTAGGGTTTTGAGTGTCGGACTGTCGGTCGGAGAGCACGTGTGGGAGTCTACACCCTTTGCTTTCCTCTTCTTTACGGTTTCGGACTTATCTATTATCTACTTATTAAACGACCGCACGAGGTATGGTTTCGGTTGGTCCACTAGTCGGAATTCGGTTTCGTAATTCTTCCTAATATGCTTTTGCTTTCAGTGCATGCTTTCAATACACAATATACAGCAGTTACGGCTTTTTACTTTTATGTTACACTTTTCAGTTCAGTTCTCATCCCCGAAACTGGTTACACTTAGAGTTCTTATACATTCAGGAACTCTTTCCATAACTCAACTGTACTGAGTACTCCGTACAACAGGCTAGGCACCTCACATCAACATCATTCTGATCGGTCCTACTGTACTCCGTACTGAGTACTCTTGCGTTTTGTACTTAGCCGTTTTTCTTGCTCTTGTGCTTGCCTCCTAGCACAACTCCCCCCCCCTTAGGGAAGGTCACGTCCACGCTGACCACGTCGGACCAGTAAAGTTTTTATACAGATCTTCTACTGTTGCTCAGGATGATTATACAGGTCTCAGCCGCCTGTTGTCTGGGATGACATTACACTTCCCAAGACACACCGCAATAAGGAGATCAACCTCTTAAGCACAAGGGTCGGCCTCTCACCGGTCTGCCATCTGCACTACCAGGCTCCCCCAAGGCTCGAGATCTCACATCCATTACCACGCTCAAGGTTTCAAACCTTCCAACACGGTACACTTACAGGTGATGACAATAGGTTTGCCAATTACCTGACAGTTCTCGGGATGCCGGCCCGGAGGAAAGGTTTTAAACCCTTACCGCCTCCTCGGAATGCGTAGAGCTTTTACCCAGATCTCCAACTGCTGCCCGGTCGTGCCAGGTCCAGAGCCAATGCTCTCATGAAATGGATTATACAGATTTCCACCTGTTGCCTGGTCGTACCGAGGCTAGAGCCACTGCTCGGTTGGATAGATTATCCAGGTTCTCACCTGCCGCCTGGTCATACCGAGGCTAGAGCCACTGCTCAAATGGATTATACAGATTTCCACCTGTTGCCTGGCTGTGCCGAGGCTAGAGCCACTGCTCTCTTGGATGGATTACCCAGGTTCTCACCTGCCGCCTGGTCTCGCCAAGGCTGGAGCCACCGCTCTTCCCGAAGCTCGCCAACGCTCTCAATCGCTAAGACCACTCGCGTCAGATTCCCATCCGCCCTCGGGTATGATCATCGCTTCGGCTCGTACTCCCGCTAACGCTATCGGTTCCGGTTCAAACTCGGGCAGGTCACTCTCAACAACAGCTGACTGGACTAAACCGCTCATCTCGCTTAGATCTTCCCTGACAAGCAATTCAGACAGGAACGCATGCACCTCTTCATGTAAGGTCAGGTTGTGGAAAAGCTGTTTTAACAGTGCTGAAGGAATCCCATACAAATTCTCTCGCGCTCCCATGCCCTTCGCAAACACACCTCCGGCTCTCATCGCGCGCCCTCCCTGTGCGACCTTCTCGTGCCTACCGTATTGCCGGAAGAATTCGCAAGGCGTGTCGGAATCGCACACTCGCAGGGGCGTGCGCAACGGAACGTTGGTCCAGATGTGCGTGGGCTTTCTGTATGCGGTCCCGTATTTACAGTACGTGACGAGGTGCGGAGCTGGTAGATTGCTCATGCATCGACGCGTGTGCAAACCGTGGGGCTCTCTTCCCTTCGGGTTCTCAATGAAGTATGCTTCGGGCCTCAAGTACCGGATGATCTCCAATGTCCTACGAACTCGCCTGTCCGCAGCGCGCAAATCTCGGATGCCTACTGTCTTCGCCTGGCTGTACTCTGTACAAGGTGGGCTAGCCAGAGAACATAGCCTTACTTTTCCCCAACGGCCCGCATTCGCTTTTTTCATAGGCCAGCCATCGGCCAAGCCGGCCTACGGCCGGCAATTCATCGGCCAGCCTTCGGCCGAAGTGGCCAAGCTTTCACCTCGCTTCCTCATGGTCGCTTGCGACGGCCAACTATCGGCCAACCTTTTTTTGCATCACTATTATTTGCGTGTCATCGCACTCGCATGCCGATTTTGGGGATTGTTCACATGCCGCACTCTCGGGTGCCGTCGCCTGCCGTATAAGTGTGCTCCTAGAGGCTTTGATGTATGCGCAATCGATCTAAGAAGGTGGCTAGACCAAATTCGAATGATGTCGCCACCAAAACGACCAAAAACTATTTTCCAGAAAGTACAGACAGCCGCCCCGATTTTGGGGATTGTTCACATGCCGCACTATCCGGTGCGTTCTCACGCGCACAAGTTCGTAATAGATGCGAGGACTGCGACTGTCCTCTGAGTTGGGATCCACGACAGTGCTGTTATCAGGCGAATAAGACGCGCACGGGTCAGAGGTGGCACACGCGCCCTGATTAGACAAACTAGTAGGATCCGAGCCCCACTGAAACGGTGCACAACGAGCTACACATAACAAAGTGAGAAGCACACCCAGCATAGTGTAAAGTCCCATACAGTAAGAACCGGTATATAAGAAAGCAGGCCCAAAAATCTAGCGGCTGGCTTTCTTAATCTGAGGGCCATCGTGCGACAGCCAGCGTGGGGGGCTTTCTTAAAATGCCCCCCTGGCCGCCTTGGATTGATAGCATTCGTCCGTTTTTCGGGATCGCTAGCGTGACACATTCTTAATCGACGCCCCTTGGGCGATGCAACCCAGCGGCTGCTTTCTTAATGTTTTCTTAAAACAATCGAGTGTGCAAACGTTCGTTGGAACTGTACTGTAATGGGGGTACTGTAAGTGGGTTGGCAGCTCGGGCGTGTACGCAAGAAGTTGCCCACAAACAAAGAGGGTTTCACCTTCCAGGTGTTCTACCCTTGTGAGGGGAGGGTCGCAAAGCGCGGCTTGACTACAAGCACATATGTAGGCAACCTCACAGAGGCACAGCTCGCAAAGGCTGTGGATGGATCTTGGCTTATGTTTGCACCTGTGGAGTAATAGGCTTGTAGCCACTGCTTGTAAATGCAGTGTGGGTTTATGTTATACAGCCGGTATCGTATTGCATGAGATAAATGGATTAATTAAGTTCCCTATTAGCCGTGGTAACAGGATTTGTGATTTATGATATATTGCCCGTGCGCTCCTCATTGACACAATTTAATTAGTCTTGAAACCTGTTATCATGTAGGTTTTAAAGCTCTTAAATTACTAACACAATAGGTTGCCCACTCCTGCATATTCGTTATAGTATAATCTACTTACATTATTTACTTCCAGAAATCTAGCGGGTACTTTCTTAAATCAATGTTTTTTGCTATAATTTATGCATAATATTTCATTTTCCCAGCGTGTGTACTTTCTTAATATGGACATTTTTGAGTAGGTCTCCGTCACTTCGCCAGCGGCTGGCTTACTTTCTTGTTCTTAAAATTTTGGCAAAAACCCAGCGGCTGCTTTCTTATAGGCCGACTTTCTTATAACCCGGTTCTTACTGTATCGTTTACGCTTCAGAAATTCGTTTGCGTTCGTTCTGGCGACGGAGTTTGAAGATGTTGGAAGGTGTGAAAACAAGTGGTTGACGGTGTTCTGCGGTGTGTAAGACTGTTGGATGTCGATGTCGTTGTGCGCGAATTATCGAATCCAGCGGCCACACATCGGCCAACCCGGCCTAGGTCGAATATCGATCGGCTCAAGCAGCGGCCACCTGTCGGCCAGGGTGGCTGAGACCCATTATCCCGCATTTACCCTTTGGCGGGCGTCGGCCCAGAGCAGGGTAAAGCATCGGCCCGCCAGCGGCCCGGAGCGGTGTCGAGCGGCCCCGGGCCGGCCCGCCACGGTAGGCAATGTACCCTGGGGCTAGCCCAGACTACGTCGAAGTGTCCTGGTCTGAACTGTCGGTAGTCCCATCGCATGATATCCTCGCAATGTGTGGGGCCCCACTTGGGCTGAATGTCTACGGCAACTACTTCGCTGTTGGGAAACTGCTTAGTAAACTGCCTTTCGACTGACCCGGTCCCACAGAACAATACGAGGATTTTAGACTGGCCGACTGGCTCCCTCTCAAGTGCTGCGGCTCCGTTGACTGGCGGCAGGGTGCTCTCAGCAGATACTCTCGCGAAAGTTCCTACTTCCTCATCAAACCTCTCCTCTGGCACCCATGGCATTGCGCCGTCTACCTTGAGCTCCTCCGAAAGTGTGGTCCACACTGCTCCTGCGGATTCGTCGCGCCTCTTACGGACCCTAAGCTTCTCTCGCTCCACTCTCTTAGCCTCGATCCTCTCAAACTTCAACAACGCCCGGTTGGGAACGCCGGGTCTACCGGCCCCGTCCCACTCCAGATCCTCTCGGGTCTTCCACTCGTTCTCACTGCGGGGCATCCCTGTCCACTTGACCAGGTACTCCGTCCACCTCCTGCCCTGACGCTGGCGCGTACGCGAACGCTCCACCCTCTCGACGTGGGTTTCCTTGCGTCCACTGACGTCCAACGGAGGAGGGGGGATCTCCTTAGCTCTTTCGACAAAGCGGCTACTCGACTCTACCGGCGAAAGCCGATCAACGGTGAACACATCGTGCACTTTCCACTGCTTAGGCGTCTGCAACCTATAGGCCGACGGTGCGCCCCTATCGCTCGCGGGAAGGGCCATCTGCCTGTCGCTGTGAAAGACTTCCAGCACCCGAAGGGGTCCGAGGCGCTTCTTAAGCAATTTCTTGTGCAACCCGCGGTCGCCCGGCTGGGTGAGGTACGTGGCGTCTACCCAAACCTCATCGCCTACTGCGTAACTCCTGGACTTGTGACGCGCGTCGTACTGGGCGATCTGCTGCTGCTGAGCTAAGAGCAGCTTCTCCCTAGCGAGCTGCAACTGGCGAACAAATTGGCGGGCTGTCTCGTGGGCTGTACCCTTTTTCACTGCTGCGCCCCTCCCCCCCTTAGCTCGGCCTCTCCGTGATGCAAGTGCTGCCTCCACGAAGAAGTCTAGCCGAGAGGCCGGAGCGTGACCGTACGTCAGTTCAAAAGGGGTGAAGCCCGTGACGGCGGAACGAGAGTCATTGATGGCGTACTCGACCGGGGTACACCACAAATCCCAATCGTGCTGGTTGGCGTCGACATACGCGCGTAACATACGTTCGACCGTGTGGTTTGTGTGCTCTGCCTGCCCATCACCTTGTGGGTGGTACGGCGTGGTAGAGGCAATCTGGACTCCCATCAACCGGTGTAGCTCGAGATGCATTTCATCTCTGAAGCGGGAGTCCCGATCACAGACGATCTTCATGGGAGCGCCGTGCAAACGCCACACTTGGTCGAAATACATGCGCGCGATCTGAGCAGCCGAGCTGTCAGCGTAAAGCATGGGGACTACGTGCACCATCTTGGATAGCTTGTCCGTGAAGGTAGCAAACGCGGCGTACCCTCGCTCTGTGCGAGGCAGCCCAGTGACGAAGTCGATACTAACCACTTGCCACAGTCTTACTGGGACTTGCAGGGGGTTAAGCTGACCGTCTGGATACCCGTTGCGCGGCCGGGTCTGCTGGCACACGACGCAGGATTTGCACCAGTCGGTGACATCCTTGCTCATGCGTGGCCACCAAAAACGACGGGATACCCTGTCCAGTGTCTTATCCCTTCCTGTGTGCCCTGCTGCCGGGGACTCGTGTGCCTCGCACATCACCAGCTCTCTGAGGGGGGAATCCTGAGCTAGCACCAGCTGATATCGCCCTTCTGCCACTCGCCAAATCATGTCGTCTACCATGCGAAACGTGTCTATCCTCTGATGTGGGGCTGCGATCAGTTCTTCTCTCAACGAAATGAGGTACGGGCTGCGTTCGTATTCCGCTTGTAAGGCGCGGACGAACTCATCAGCCTTCAGTGGTCCTGACGCTGCCCTGACCTTCGCTGCAACCCCTGTAGTGACTAAAGGCTCGTCGGGTTCCGTCTCACTGTCCTTTCGCGCAGGTGGCGCTCGGGGCTTTGCCCTACTGGCTGCTGGGGCCCAAACCAGAAGGACCGGCCAGCGCAGCGGGGGCCGACCTCCATCGGGAGACTCGAAGAGGTGGTTGGGACGACCTTTTTCGTCCTTCATATCAAAGACTTTGACCGGATGAAGCCCATATTTGGGGTGAATCAACCGCCTCCAGGGAGCGTCATAGTCTGGTAGAAGGAACATTGCCGAGGTGTTTTCCGGATCGGCGCGCCACTCAGCAAGGAAATGCCGAAGAATTCTTTCTATCAAGTCCGAATCCTTCGTGTAAGGGGGGTTACACCAAACGTGTTTCCCGCGCCACTTTTCCTTCAAGCAGTCGGTCCAATAGGTGTCAACCTGCCGGTTAACGCCCATGGAGTCGCAACACGCGTCAACGTCAAACATCCCGTACTGGGCCGCTATCTCCTCAAAGCGCTCCCTGATCAGCTTCCAGTCCTGGCGATCTACGACCTGGTCGTAGTGGGAGCTACCTTCTGGGGGCTTAACGGGCTCAGGTGCCTCTCCGGCTGCCTTCGGATGACTCTGGGTCTCAGGATGGGGGAACTCGTCGGTCTCCGGTGCTCCTCTTGCTGCCTCCGGGTGACTCTGGACTTCTGCTGCGGCCTGTTCCCTAGCTCGGTCTGCTCTGGTCATGACTGCTAGCGATTCGGCATCCCTTAAGGACTTCTCGCCTACTGCTAGGGTGGCAGCTGCGTCCAGCCAGAGGGCCGGCGTCTCTACCCACGTGAGCCCGTTCAGATGGGTGAGCTCACCAATGACCGGTGCCGGACTGGTGGGAGGGAAGGATTCGTCCTCAGAATCACTATACTCGAAGGTGGCGCCTAAGACAGAGGTAGGATCCTCGTCCTCTTCGGATCTCTTGCCTTTCGGCTCGGAGTCTCTGGGCCCATCCGTGGCGCGATCCACTATCCCTTTTTCCTTCAAACCTTCCCTGGCTGACATTTCCTGATAGTCTGGTCGCCGGGACTGCGCATCCGGTACTACCAAACAGCGCCCTGGCACGTGCTCCATCTGATGGACTCCTACCTCTACCAAGTCCTCGTACCAGCAAGCTTGACGTCGGCTGAGCTCCCTAGCTGGGGCGAAGAGCCACTGGAGGGGTTTATGGTTCCCCATGAGCTTAAATGATGTAAAAATCAGATAATGTCTCCAGGTGACCGTGGTACAATGATGGATGGCACAAAGCTCTCGTTCCCCAGCGTGATAGTTCTGCTCTGCGCTGGAGAACTGCCGGCTTTCAAAGGCCAAGGGCTGCAAGCCTCGTCCCTGATCCTGCATGAGTACACCCCCTAGTACTACTCCACTGGCATCTGTCTGTACGAAGAAGGGTCTGGAACCGTCTGCTGCGCCCTTTTGGTCGGGTAGGGCCAAGGCTGGGGAGGAAATCAAAGCAGTTTTCAGCTGTTTAAATGCGGCTTTTTCATTCTCGCCCCAGGTTCATTCCACGCCGGATTTGGTGAGGCGGGTCAGCGGGTACGCGAGGTCTGCAAAGTTCTGGATGTACCTTCGGTAGAAGCCACACATGCCCAGGAACTGTCGCACGTGGGTGACGGTCTCTAGGTCTGGCCAGTCGCGCACTGACGCGACCTTATCCTGCTGTGGGCGGCATCCATCCCGATCCACCACGTGCCCTAGGAACCGGACTGCTCGTTTGCACAGTTTGACCTTTGACTTTTTAAGATAGACGGAATTCTTTCAACACGCCTCTAAGACCTGGCGGAGGTGGTCGAGATGTACCTCATGGGCGCTCTTACCCGGAACCTCAGCTGAGAAAATCATGATGTCATCTACAAATACCCTGCAAAAGGGTAGGTGCCCGAGATACTGGGCCATCATCCTTTGCCAGGTGCTTGGGGAGTTTGACAATCCCATAGTAGGCATGACCAACCACTCGTACGCTCCAAAGTGCGCAGTCATTGCAGTTTTCTCCACGTCATCCGCTCCCATAGGGACTTGCCAAAATCCCCAAAGGGCATCCATCGTAGAGAAGACGGTAGCCCCTTGTAGGTCATCTAAGAGACTCTGCACATCCGGGAGGGGGTACTTATCCTTGATCGTGATCTCATTGATCTGTCTGTAGTCAATGACTAGACGCAGCTCCTTGGGGTTACTTGGCTTGGGGACCATCAACACGGGACAGCCCCACGGAGAGGCCGAGGGTCGTATGTACCCTTTGGCTAAGAGTTCATCTAGCTGTTGCCGGAGTTGCCGCAACTCCTCCTGCGACAACTTGTATCCTCGCCGGTGCAAAGGGTTCCCGTTCCAATCTGGCCGGAGCCGGATGCCGGCCTTGTATTCCCTTGACTGGACCGAGTCTGGCAGCTCTGTGCAAATGACATCTGCGAACTCCTTTTCCAGGTCCCTAAGCTGCTGCCAGATTTCTGGCGACACCGTTTCGTCTATCTCGTCCTCCGGCGGTTCCGGGGAGGCCTGATCTGCGGTCTGTGGAGCTGGCGGCGGGGTAGTGACTGGCGGGACGTCTGGCACTGGCTGGTCTGTGGTCCGTGGAGCTGGCGGCGGGGTGGTGACTGGCGCGACGACTGGTGCCGGCTGGTCTGTGGTTCGCGGAGCTGCCGGCGGGGTAGTGTCTGGCGGCACGACTGGTGCCGGGGCTCCCGACTTCTGCCTCTGATGGCTACTACCCGATGGTCCTTACGGTAGGACCTAGAACGCTCTAGGTCCTACCATAAGGACCACCTTTTCAATAATTTTTTGAGGTGCCCTATTGGTATCGTGAATGGCTACCCTCCGGTTGATGGCATATTTAGGACTTGAACTCAGTCCCCTCTTTCCCACTTGCCGAGTTTTAACCCAAGCGGGATGCTACACTACCCGTATTAGGCACGGGTAGCGTAAAAAATCGTCGAGAACTTTTCTAAAGCCAAAAATCTCTTAAAATAATAGCACATCTTTCACAATTTTTCGCCGACAGACTATGGAGGCTGAGCATGCGTCCAATGATCCAGTAGCACCGTAGCATTATATACAGTCATGTTTAGAATAGAGCACAAGTCGATAACCTCATAGCGGACATTTAGCTGCACCCCAATCAACCTGTCCCATCATTTTTAGTCAAACGTCATAAAATTTAAGGGCCAATTTTGGCTTTGGTCTGAAGCCGGGGATGCTATATTGAATGCGCACATGCCGCTTACACACTATTACCTCGCTATTGTCGCCATATAGACACAATAATTGAATTTTCGAGCCATCTACATAGGCAGAATGTGCGATATTTTGGCGTGTATTCATCGTTGATCCGGACGAAGGGCATTATCATTTTGGGCGATTTAGTGCCTTTTCCAGCTTTGACAGCCAATGCTGCTTCAACCACTATTTTGAGGGCCAAGATGAACTCGGATGGGATTTTTGACAAGACATTACGGAAAGAGCAGCTCGAGAACTTGACGATATGGGTCTCGAAATTTTCGTAGGACCTATTGTGAAGCGGATAGCCGGGCTTAAATGTAGGTCCTTATGGTAGGACCTAGCTTTTTTTGCTAAAATTTGAAAAAACCCACCACCAAAGCGTGCGCAATTTAAGCACTCCAAAGGTCACCCTATGCATGCAACCACAACTTGAAATATTCATTTGACTCATAAATAGGATGGGTGACCGCACGTTGAACCAATTAAGTGATGTTTATGCGAGGAAAACACATTTGCACGTAGGTCCTTATGGTAGGACTTTGAATTTGGGTAGTGGCCTCTGAGGGCTCGGAACGGTGGCACCAGGCTGGCCGACTGCTGCGACCTGGTCACGCCAACGCACTCGCTTACGCCGTGCTCGGGGTCGACGCTCCGCGACCAGACCTCGGCCCTGCTGGAGCGCCGCGGCCGCCTGAGCGTGCCAGGTGGGTGGCTTCCCGGCTGCGTGATCCTCTATCGCCTGTCTACGCACCGCTGGCGGAAGCAACGCAAATGCTCCGTTCGCCTCCTGCTTGCTAGCGAAAACGCTGAGAGGGTCAGGATGATCCCCGGCCTCGTCAACCGTACTCGCAAATCCCTTTGGCCTAATATTCTCGACCACTGCCCCTACTTTCCGCAAATGACACGCCCCGTCCACGTCACTGTAGCCGGACTCGGAGCTGTCCGAAACCAACCCTCCCGGCTCCTCAGACTCCTCTGCTCCGTCCTGCACCGTTGTGCTGGGGCGCACGCTGACCTCACTATCCTCGGACCCGAAGGAGGCTTCTGACGCTAGGCCTGCTACGACATCGTTGGGGGAATCCTCGTCGGAATCTCCCCCCCCCCTTGTTGCAAGCCAACGCGCCAAAAGACCCATCGGGGCCGAGGTAGACAACGAAAGCTTGCTCCTCCTTGTTTCGGAGGGCCCGCAGGTCCCGACGAGCTCGACGTTGACTCAAAATGACTCCCTGTACCAGTGCCATTGCCGTGTCCTAGGAAGGGTAAGGTAAGTACCTTTACTCTTCTAGTTGTGGGCGATGGGCTGAAGATGCGCTTTTCCCACTTGCTCATTTTCAGCCGATCTGAAAACAAAGCGCAACTCAAAACCAAAGGTTAGTAAAGCGGAAAAACACAACGCATAAAGGCAGTATTTTCTAGGTGTGACACTAGGGGATGATAAAGCAAATACCTTTACTTGTGGTGTTGAGGTTGGGCTGAAAATTTACCTTTTGGACTAGGTCATTTTCAGCCGATCTGAAAAACAAAGCGCAACGCAAAACCAAAGGTTAGTAAAGCGCAAAAATAGTACGAGACGAAATACAAGATTACCGAAGGAAAACAAAAAGGCCTAGTGGTGTGAGTTGGAATCGAACCAACATCATCTCGTCCAAAGGACGAGCGAGAACACATGTCTCGTTCACACCTCAATTAGACGCTAAGCACGCCGAAGTGCGCGTAAAAAAACCAAGGCACGAAAAGCACCCGCAATCACTATTGAAGTATTGCGTTGTGCAACGTTTTTCTGTTAGACGAACTATTTTAAAAGGACCACTTCACCCAGCAGCAGTCCGCGGAAAACGAGGCTGCGGTGGAATTGAGTTGGATGCAGGTGTAAAAGTGGTAGATGTAAATTTCACTTCAACGTTAAATAAAATTCAAACTCGAACGGTCATGTCGATGTGCGGTGCGGTGCTCGTGCTCACTCCCCTGCTCTGGGCCTGACGATGCGATGCGATGCTAATGCTAGCTGACGATGACGCCTGACCACGACCGCGACCACACGCCAGCGCCACACCAGCGCAGCGCAGCGCTGGCAGATTTTCCGGATTTGCTATCCGCGGTATCGTGCAGTCATCACGTCTCACGCGACTCACTGCGCGCGTGATCGACTGTTCGACCGTTGCTAGGAGGGATGGTGCTCTAAAACAAGAGCAGTTTCTTCTACCAAATTCGTCGGCCGTTTTAACTTAGTAACTTGGTACGTTTGCCCCTCTCCCGAACAAACCACTTGTTTTTTTTTGCACTTCTACCTACACGATACAATTATGCCCAATATTGTGCACCTTATATGTTTGTTTTTGTATTTTCGCGATTTTTTAAAGCTTTTTTCAAAAAAAAAAACAAAAAAAACATACGGAAGACACCCCAGATACCTTCTGTGCATCTTGTTACCCTCCAGAGACGTCTTTGAGGAAGACATGTCTTCTGGAGATTTCTACTTTACGAAGACACGCCGACGTTCCACCTTAGGTAGACATTAGAAGACGCGTAGAAGACCCTCAAAAAAGTAGGGAAGACGCCCCGAAGAGGACTCAGAAGACATTCGGTGGAACGTCGGCGTGTCTTCGTAAAGTAGAAGATCTCCAGAAGACATGTCTTCCTCAAAGACATCTGGAAGATGTACAGAAGGTATCTGGGGGTATCTTCCGCAAGCACAGTCAAGAAGACGTCCGGAAGATGTCGGGAACTGTCTTCCGCGTGTCTTCCGCGTGTCTTCTGCGTGTCTTCCGCACCTCTTCTGGGTTCAGGAAGACATGTCTTCCCCGAAGATGTCCGGAAGATGTACAGAAGATATCTAGGGTATCTTCCGCAAGCACATATAAGAAGACGTCGGTAAGATGTCGGGGAGATGTCTTCTGCGTGTCTTCCGCGCGCCTTCTGAACGTCTTCCGAGTGTCTTCCGCAACTCTTCTGATATATGGGCTGCATATCGGCTGATATATGGGCTACATATCGGCTGATATATCGGCTGGTATATAGGGTGCATATCGGTTGATATATGGGCTGATGTATGGGATGCATATCGGCTGATATATAGGGTGCATATCGGCTGATATATCGGCTGCATATCGACCGATGAAATTTGGAAATCTAACGTAGAGCAAAATGACAATAGCAGAATCTGAAATCAAGCATTCCAAAACTGAAATCTGAAATCCACCGTAGAGCAAAATCAGCCAAAACTGAAAATCGGAAATCTAATGTGGAGCAAAATGACACATATAAAAATCTGAAATTGGTTTGTAAAATCTGAAATCAAGCATTCAAAAAACTGAAACCTGAGATCTAACGTAGAGCAAAATCAGCCAAAATTGAAATTTGGAAAATCTAACATAGAGCAAAATGACAAATGCAAAAGTCTGAAATGGAGCATTCCAAAAACTGAAAACTGACATCCAACATAGAGCAAAATTAGCCAAAATTGAAAATCGGAAATCTAACGTAGAGCAAAATGACAAATGTAAAAAATCTGAAATCAATTAACCCCACCCCCCTCCCTTGAACTTGCGTTTGCCTCTGGGTGGTATCGAGCCCGCAAGCCCAGCGCGCGCCATTACGCACGTGGGCGGGAGGGCGGGCGGGAGTGCCACAACACGATACCGCCATCATGAGCGCGGTGTAGTCACGCAAGGGGGGTGCGATGTGTGGCTGCTCCACGCTAGCGCCTTACATGTGATGCGCCGTACATGCGATTCTTTAAAGTATTCCTAATTTTTTCGTCGAACTGTGGGGTCACGCGTGTTCGCCCCCCCCCAGACTTGCATTCTGCCTCTGGGGGGTACGGAGGTAACGTGGGAAAAGGCACGCGAGCCCGCCTGAAGCAGGGTCGGTGGTTAGGGTCGTGCGCGCGTGGAAGTTGATTTCCTAATGATAACCACCCTTCAAGCCTTCGTCAAGTCATATCGTTAGATGGGAGAGCTTATTATTAACCACCCCCACGACCTGAAAAGCAGTCCGGGGGTGGGGTGCAACCCGAGGCCCCAACCCCCGAAGACCCCCAAAGACCCCCACGAGCTGAAAAGTAGGTTAGAGGGGTTGAATCCATGATTATGTGTCGCCTCCCCCCACCGGGAGCAAAGCGTGGGTAGCGGCAATGGGTGCCACGGGAAGGTTGCACATAGTCGGTACAGGCCGTACGAAGGAAGTTGGTACAGGCCAGCCTATACCAGAACCGGCTGGCATATTCCAGCGGCTGGCTGGTGCTGTAACATATATTTCAAGGCATGAGCGTTGCGCTGACATATGCCAACGTGCTTTTGACATGAGCCTATGTAAAATTGTCTGCATAACTGCAGCGACGCGATTGTTGCTAGTATGTAACATACTGACAAGCTGAACCTTTTGAAACACCTGGAAGATTTTGTTGAAGTTCCGCAAAATTCGATGTACAATTCATACTTCAAATCATTCGAACAGTATATTTCGTTTTTTCAGGGGTTAGCGGTGGAAATACGCGTACACAGAAAATGCGACGACTTTTCGTTTCTTGGCCAAATGGCTTCAAATTTCGTTTGGATTGGACCTCGAAAAATCGTCTAGGCAATCGTGAGGGTTAGGGTTGATAATGTAACGATAAATCGTAACCACCTATCAATATGTCGTGCAGGGTCAAAATCGGCATTTTAGGGGGGTCGAAGCTAAAATCTGCAAAACTTAGGGGGGCGTTCCAACCCGTGGAATCGACCCGGAACCCATCAAGGGAACTGTTGGTAAGTCTCCCAGTCGATGGGACACGTGGTTCATCGATGGCATCCGACGGATATATACAACATCGCACCTTTTAAATTGCCCAAATCGGTGCGATATGCGCAACTCTGCCATCGACGGGCTCAAACCCGAAGATCTTGCCGCTTAGGGAAGTGAGCACGTGGAAAACATGACATCTAAAACCATAACAAATCGCCCATGTCACCCATCGGATCATATAGATGACGATCGGCATGTGAAGTTCTTAGTACACCTCACAGTCGAGTCTCCAGTATAACCTTCCATACATCTTGGACTATTCACTGTTTAATTAGTATTGGCAACTACGCAACAGGTGAAACGCACGATATGGGCGGGAACGTTGTTGAAGCTGTTATGTTTTTTCGACCATGGTGGTACGCTCGCGGGGTTCTTCCGCCCACGCCCAGCAGGCCAAAACTGGCATCGCATTAGGAAACGCCTTAGAGAATAGAGTTCGGCAGGCATTGAAGTCAAAACAGTGCACTGGAAAGTCGAAGGGTAGGCCACGGGAAAACAACGGGTACGCCACTCAAAAATATTACAATCGCAAGAATCCCATCGCCAAGCGTCCACGTGGATGGCTGCAAAAGACCAAGGCAGAACGATTTCAGATTGCCATGGCTTACAAGGAGATCAAAGCTGCCGGTCGTGGGACTGCTATTTCCGTCGCCGACCTTGCGAAGCAATGGGGTGTCAATGTCCAGTATCCCAAGCGTTGTCACGACGAAGTTATGGATAGGAAAGGCGGGGAAAAGTTGAGGAGTGCCCCACCCTCTCGCGTGCTCTCTGACAGAGTGAAGCGTCTCATCTTCGCGACGCTCCGCAGCAAATCTAGCCTCACCAATCAGGAAATCGCCAACGCGGAGGTGTCCAAGACGACGCAAGTGAGTACTAGTTTAGTGCAGAGGTTTCTCAAGCGTGAAAATGTTCGCTCTTATGCTCTGCGCTACAAGCCGTTGCTTGGTCGCAAGCATTTCGACGAGCGTATGCAGTTGGCCTCAGAACGGCTTGCAGAAGATTCTGACTACTTTGACACCGACGACAGCGTCACCGTACACTTCGACGAGAAGTACTTCGTCTGCCAATCTTCTCGTGTCAGGGACCGTCGTAGGAAGGGGGGAAAACCAAAATATGCACGATATCAAAGCCGACGGTTCATTCCTAAGGTGATGTTCCTGACTGCTGTTGCGAAACCCAACCTTGCGCGCGGTTTCGACGGCAAGTTCGGATGCTGGAGAGTCGCCGAGTGGGAGAAGGCCAAGCGCAAGAGTAAGATCCGCGCGAAGGATACCTGGTACCAAAAGGATGTGACGATGGACGCTGACAAGCTGGTTGAGATGAAAGCTGTCGCCTACAAGGAAATACGGGAGCGGCTGCGAAACTTGAACTGGAACCCCAAACTGTTCGACCAGTCCGACAACGCTGGACCTCATACAGGAGCGAAAGCGGAGATCGCCAAGCTCCAGAAGAAATACAGGATATGTCATCGCGCACAAGGTGCGCAAAGTCCTGAAACGAACCTGAATGATCTTGCTGTCTACAGCAGCTTTCAAAGCATGGTCGACAAATTCTGCGTTGACAAACCAAAGAACCCTGAGACCGTCGTGCGTGCCGTCATGCAAGCTTGGCGCGAGCTTCCAGCTTTGAAATTGCTTATGGCGGCAGAGACGCTTAAAATTGTGATGCCGTGCATAGTTTTATACAAAGGGGGGAACGGCTTCGAAATCCCGCATACTGGTGTCCGTCAAGAGCTCAAGGAGGAAATCCTCGAGCTGAACGCATTCTTCAAAACCGCACGCGAGCACGACAGCGATGAGGACTTGAGCTCCGAAGAAGATGACAGCGGACCAGAGGAGACCATACAGGTGAAAGACACACAATCTGCACATAATAAAAACAGCAGGAAAAGGACAGGCTGGCAAGACAAGCTTGCCGCAGGAATTGAGGAGCCGCCCCTTCCACTTCCACACCGTGATAGTAAGGGGAAAGGCAAGCTTGTTGCGAAGGTTCAGAACAAGGATGCCAACACATCTTCATCATCTGCTTCAACTTCGAAGTCCACTGCTGCGGGCCGCAAGCAACATCGTGCACCGACCAACGCCATCCGCGGGAAGCAGAAGCGTGTGTACTGATGAGCTTGTAATTAGTTCATTATCTATTGTTGCGTTGAGGAATGAGCGTAGTGCTCAGCTTCCATTGATTTTGTTGCATCAATATGACTAGCAAAAGTCAAATTCATGTTCAGTTGCACTCACTTTCATCACTGTGCCGGACACAGCTAGGCAATATTCACATCATATGCAAGGGAGCACAGGAAGAGAAAGAATTACCAGGAAATCTGCCAGTTGATATACGTACCTAGGCAAGGCCAATTAGCACTCATTTCATCCCTAGACACGTCAATCTTGATACAATAACGAAATACTCACTGCCCACCTCCTTCATGCTCTCCGTTTCTTCGTACCGTACGTGATTACCTACAAAGATCCCGATTCACACTGCATAACAATTCACGATGCATACACTACATATGTGAACGAAATCGAGCGCCGGGCTCGTTCCCCAACTCATAACACATATAAAAGTGTAATTTAACTCAAGGGCACCTTGCTGGATGCCCCCTTTAGAAATTGCAGATTATAGCGTGTGCCACACTTGTGAATCCACCAGCTTGCAAACTCACCCTTGTACTTATATGCATGTGGTATGCTTGACTATGGTAAAAGTGGCATATATGGAATATATCATCCCCCAGAGGGCGCTTCGAGGTCCAACCTGAACGAATTTTCATACGGTTTGGCAAAGGAACGAGGGAGTGATCGTATTTTTGGTGAAAACACATTTTTGACACGAAAACCTGAAAAATCGAAATAGACTGTTCGAATAATTTGGAGGAGGAAGTATATTGCCACATACGCTAAGCATCATGATTAGGCATTATGCTTTGTGCAATGTCGCTGCTCCGAGTGTATTGGAGTATGTACACATGCCAACAACAAATTCATTCGGGCGCATTCCCAACGTACAAGAAACGATTGCGCTGCCAGTAGGAAATGCATCATCACTGAGTTCCCCCAGCCCCCTCTACTTGTACTGTGCTGCAGAGGTATGCTATGAGAACTGCCATAGTGACCCCATGTTTTCAAGGAGGTGCCTTGTTTAATGCTGATTCCGCACACAACACCTCCGATAAAACATGTGAACAAACATATATTCAAGAAGTCGTAGCATCATGGGTTCTTTAGCCGGTAGTAAGTTGCTACTGCATTGAAGTTATCAAGCCGACCAGGGGCAGCAACTGGTGAAAATGGTCCATTGTTAGGAATATCTTGCATATCACTCAGTGGTCGTGAGCGAAGCGGCCTGAAACCAGCACAACTCCCGCAGACAACTTTTGCAGTCACAAATTTCCTTAGCTGGCAAAATGATCCAGTGCTCACTTGCTTGGGTCCTACAATGGATAGAGGATTGGCAACAGTTGAATTGCAAGGAGCATATGGAGAATGGAATTTTTTTTCACTTTCGATACCGACACGATGAGGGCGCTCGGGCAATCATTACGCTGGTTCCAAATAAAGTGGAGGACATTTGAGCGCCGTGCTTCACCCTCACCTCCTTTCAGCCTTGATGATCTGCTCAATTGAAAAATAGTTGGCTGGATCTGTGGCAAGAAGAGCTACACTCTCCGCGTCCTCGGGCTCGAACAAGCTACGCATTACCTGAAACCTCCGTTCACGAGTTGTCTGAGCCTCACTAGCAGACACCAGAGTGACCACCAAGCACAACCATATTGAGGTTCGTGTCACTACTATCATGCAAATAGACCATACCCGCTGCTGCAATCGTAGGAGGTACTCGAGGGCCATGTGTTAATTACTGAACAAGCTCTGTGGGCAGTGTTCAATCGGAAGGGGTCTGTGGACCCACCCCCGTGCCACTGTAATGATGGGTGAGCACTGGATAATCCGCACAGCAATTTGATCCAACTGGCCATATTCACCGCACACCTCATCCCCATACATAATTACCAAAGGGTGCTATGGGAGCTCGGAATCGTGCCAACTCCTGCGGCACTGCTGCAAGCTAACAGGAGGATGCCATAAGCAAAATCATTCGGCGATTAGAGGATTATAGACAGACATGGGCTGTGAGACTGGTGCAATCTGCCAAATTATCAAACCACGGAGCGGATAATGGACTTAGTCTGGCACAATGGCAAGTTCCCAGTGCGGCACCACCGTGTCCTGATGCAAATGCAGTGGCAGTGGACGAGAGAAACGCATTCGCCGGGTATCTCATTGTCGGAGTGTTGTAATTACAACAAAATTGGATGAGTCCAGTTCGCCTCTAGTGAACATCGGAGAGAGAGCATGTTCTGCTGATGCGGCCACTGGCAACAAGGAGGATGCGCAAAATATCATTCAAATGCGAAGAGATATCGCTGGGCTTTCAACTGAAGATCGGAAGATCAGCAGTTCGTTTGAATGCGGTTGCCGTTGGGTTAGTCGCGCATAGTGTGCCATATGCTGAGGCACTTTGTTGGCAGAGGGTGCGTGGTCACCAATTGAGGAATTTCTCCCTCTGTTGTACCATAGGTCTGGCCGCCATTTCCATCCACTGACAGCCCACAACAGGCCCACCCGACTGTCTCCTCCACTTGCGTGTGTCACAGCCACACAGATTGCGAGAGGCAACATCTAGCGTGTAAGCTGATTGCCTGGCGTGTAGATCCACATAGGAATATTTGCCACCACACCATGGGAATATTCGCCACTACAGCATGAATATATTCGCCACTACAGCATAGAAATGTATGCAATGATGGTGGTTCTACACACAGGTATTCTCACAAACACGACGTGTTCAGACCCAATCAACTTCATCGCCGCTCTTACGCGGTTCTCAATCGGTCCTCATGAATTTGAATCAAGGGCTGAGGTGGAGCTCCATACAAGCGCGGCAAAAGAACTTCGTGCTCTAAAGAATCGAGGTTCAAAGATATTCGAATCGCGAGAGAAGTTCTATGGGCCATAAGACAAAAACTGCGAATGCTGTCGTCGTGCTCCCCGTGTAAGCAACACGGACCAGCACTCTCAGTCGCTACCCTCAGTTTCATTCTTTCCGATGACAGACATTTTGGTACTTGAAATATTCAAGATGAGAAGCCAAGCAGACGAAAGTTGATATATATATATATATATCGGTGGCAGCGTACCGATGATGTCTAGCATTGTCAAACAAGAAATACTCCCTGCCTCGAGCATCCCTGACGCCACGCATTGCCACCCCCACGCGCATCTCAGTGCCTCTCTCAGCGCGCAGCCTGAGGAGGTTCGAGGATAAAAGGCACAGCACCAGAAAGGCACAAGAGAAGGAGCATCACCTGGCGTCACCTACACGGATATTAGCGTGCCCGAGGCAAATCGCCACATAGAGATCCTCTGCAGACGACTCCACGTCCAAGCAGCTACCCCACGATTCCCTGCAGCAACAGACGGAAATATCTCAAATATATTCTCAAATGATCTTCCCACATCTCTCTTTTGCGAGCCTCCGCAATTGCTTCTGGCATTATCGGAGAAGAAAACCAAGAGTTGTATCCTACCAGCGCACCCCAATGATCCGTAAATTGCGTATTGACAACCTAAACTGTTGCACAACTCCTGATGACAACCTCGTCACACCCGCTGAATCAACGGCTGCACTCACACATCCTTCCTCTCACACGATGTAACCATATACACTCCCACTTTCCAGCCTGCGAAGAGTACTCAATGGGATATGTCTCACTTGTTAACAGTCGCTGAGGGCTGGCGCATGGCTTTCGTCAGCTGTTCTCCTAGCATCTCCTGTGCTCTCCTGGGAATTGCCCACCCCACCGCATGTCCACCCTGCACCCCTCAAAGCCTGCATCAAGGGCTCTGTCCAGACCCACCATGTCATGTCTCCCTTGCAGCTTTCATACCCCCCCATCTCACTTAGCTCTGTTCCTCGGAATATTCAGTCAGCATGCACGAGCTGTTTGCTGGTTGGATGGTGAATTGTGAATGCGCACTTTGATATCGCAAAGCCACAGCCCAGTGCAAATGGAACTCTGGCCGTGTTCGCAATGTAGCCCAGATAGTGCGGCTCGTCGGAGCAGAAGTTCTTGTCCTGGAGAAACCGTCTGCTTGGACACGCAGACGCAGACATGCAGATACACACATCCCCCGGCCTCCCTCACATCTCCCCTTCCAGGGGCCTTGGCACGGATCAGACACGCGGATACGCACATCGCCCGGCCTCCCTCACATCTCCCCTTCCAGGGGCCTTGGCACGGATCAGACACGCGGATACGCACATCGCCCGGCCTCCCTCACATCTCCCCTTCCAGGGGCCTTGGCACGGATCAGACACGCGGATACGCACACGCCCGGCCTCCTCACATCTTCCCTTCCAGGGGCCTTGGCACGGATCAGACACGCGGATACGCACATCGCCCGGCCTCCCTCACATCTCCCCTTCCAGGGGCCTTAGCACGGATCGTGACAAAAACGGAATAGCAGCTGCGTCAAATTCAGATGAAGGCAGATTCCCAGCCGTGGAAGGGGCGATAAAAGGAGAGGGAGCGTCGAAGCTGGATGCAGAAACGTAAGGAACGAGGCACGTGCAGGGGGGGATGGGCTCACCGCCAGTTCTCAGGTATCAAAAGGGTGTCAAACCCAATCTGTATAATCCAGTCCCATTGTTGCGTCTCCTCCTGTGCCAGGCGGGGCTCCCAGCGCCCGCAGCTCACCCAATGGCAGGGCAGCCTTGCACCCTGCGTGCAAGTTGCAGCTCGGCGCGTGATGATAGTCATGCAATCAGCAAATCTGAAAGTGATGTCGCGCTTGTGCGGGGGAAAATGCATTCCTCTTGGCATACAAGAATGCATGCTATCATGTAAATTTTGACTCGCAGCTCTTTGTTGGTCACCACTGATTCCATGCACCGAGCGGTGAATGGCGGGGTTGTGTCCGCTGAGGCGGCGCATGATCTCAGATGAACTGCAGGTGTTGTAGCATGCGCTATGGAAGATGCAGAAGTTACAATTTCACCTGGTACATGTGTAGATAGGCCCTCAGTGTCTGCTCCCATCTGTTCTCGTACCCTGCCATCGCCCACTCAGCCAATGAGCTGTCTCCTTTCATTCAGCACAGTCTCCTTCCTATCGACCGACAAATATGACACGCCCACCTCGATATTCAAGTCAGAGATAGTGCTAAGCACGGTTCTCATACCAGTGAACACAGTATGACGGGAGAATGTTAATGCAGCGCGATGTACACCTGAAGCGGTGCCTCGTAGGTCTGAGTCTGATAGGGCCCTCCATGCGCCCATGCTTCACATGATCTAATGGGCCAGGCCTAAGTATCAGCCGCAAGCACTGAATGCACCAACAAGAAGCGGTTGATTCACACGAGGGGAGGAGCCAGCTCCCCAGGACCCATTTCATTCACTGTTGACCCGACAGTTTGGAGGCAAGCAAGTAAGTTCGGCGTGTACCATTCGCACAGCCGCGGGAGCGGTTTTTGAGACGAGGTATTGGAACCACACAGTGCCTCGAACTGTCATCAAGGGAAAGATAGTCTCGCCTCCACGGCCCTGAGATTCCCATATGCCAAAGCCTATGTCAGCCTCGAGCTACTCTGCCAAATCGGCTGTTAAGACTACTGCTGAGCTCAACCGACATATCTGCTATCTTCAGGGTGCACTTACTTTACCACTGGCCCGCAGTCAAAATGCGGCATGACTGCTTTACATGCTCGTGACTGGTGTGGAGGGTGGCTATGTCGAGTGAGCTGAGCTTAGAGACCTGAGTTCTTGGGAGTAAAGAATGAGAAAGGGAAGAACCAAGACTGGGGTTAGGGGGAAGTACCGACGCTGTCAGTGCTAAGCACTTGGACGTCACCCTGCAGACACACTTTGAGGAAAGCTCAGGTCACAGTGAACACAATCGAAGACAGCCTTTAGTTCGGAACCTGCATATATGTGCCGTATCGGCCGACAAGGACGAGGGCACTGTGTAGGGCTCGGCGCGTTTGGCATTGCGAAGTGTGAAAAAGATGAAGGAAACCTCCCGCCTCTCAGTGTGTGACCATCCGCAAGTGCGGATACAAAGGCACAAGCGGGATCGCCCGGGAGTACTTGTGCCAAGACTCGTTTTTGATTTGGGCAAAAATCATGGAAATGGAAGTAGAACACTTTACATGTGGTTGGTTGCGAACAAAAGAATTCGGCTGATTCAGGACGCAAGCCATCAAAAAGCAAGGATGTCGCACACAAAGTAAGACGACTACCTTGGATTTCTATTGGATATCCCAAGGCAACCAACCCAGGCAAAGACGAGGAATCGGGACTGAAGCTGTCTTTTTGTGACAAACCTGGTACGTCGTGCCCCTTAGCAGACTTTTCACGTGCTCGAGATTCTGCTCCTGCGCACACAAGGTGCAGTACATGTACTTATGAAGAATTTCAAAAACAGCATTTCCTACGATAAGACTATCCAAGACCGACCACCTAGAGTCAATGCCTTGGGCAGGCTGCCAGCTTCGCGTACAGCCTGGTATGTGTAGGGACGGCCCATAGAGAAGCGAGGAGCACCCGGAGGCCCAACCACCACATCAAGCAAACCACAACAAGGCCTCGCTCGGTGTCCATTCACTCAGGCCATGCAACATACAAACGGCCGTGATACAAACCCCAATCCTTTAGGGAATTGAGGGATTCAGCAGGATGCATCAATGCACGTTTGTGCATTTGATTTCACTTCCATGTACACCACCTTGTGTGTACGAGACTCGAAGGAATGGCTGTCTGCACACTTTCGGAGCATTTTCCAAAGAAGGTTTGAGTGTTTAAGGGTGAGGTACCAGCTCGTTCGAAAGGATAAGTCCTTTGAGTGGGTTACCAATGAACGGAGGACGGACGGTGAGAGGGAAATGCTCTTTTCGGAGGGCAGGCTTGTTGAGTTGTTCTGTAGGTTGGTGGATGGGACATTTGTTGAGCTTGGGGGTGTGATCTACAGACAGATTGTGGGGATCCCTATGGGGACGAGCTGTGCGGGCTTCATTGCCAACCTCTGTTGTTTTACGTATGAGCTTGCGTTCATGCGCAGACTTGTGGGGGCAGGGGATTTCCATGATGCACACAGGTATACTAGAGTGTATTACACAGTGTAGTATACTGGAGGGATACCGCTATTTAGGGTTCAAGAGAGACATCCTGATGTGGTCATCTCTTGGATGACGCTTTCTTTCTGAATGGGTCCTCCGATTGTTGCGACGCTCGCGTATGGCACTTATATGGAGAAGGCAGCGGCGATTGGCCTGGATATTCAGCCAATGAAGTCGGCGACTTTCTCGCCTGCGGGACACGCCAGTTGCTTCGCAGATGGGATGCCAGGCGCGGGGGGGGAGCGCGATTTCATCGATGTCTTGGGAGTGCCGGTGGGGAAGGCAGAGGCGGTCAGTGCGGAGATGTTGAAGAAGGTGGAGAAGTTGTGTGCCATTATGCCCATCTTGAACAAGCTCGGGCACGCGCAGGCCCAAGGGCTTTTGCTTCGCTTTTGTGCCCACCCGAGGCTGCGGTTTTGGCTGCGAGAGATGATGCGGGAGGCAGACATGATGCCGGAGGCAGTGGAGGAGCATGCCAGGAGGATGCAGGAGCCACTGCGGGACTTGCTGCCTGGCGGTGGATTGGCGTGGCATTCCTGTGAGTTTGCCACCCTCCCACATGGGATGGGCCTGACTAAGGCGGCGAGGGTGAGCAGTGCGGCCTGGCTTGGTGGGTTTGCGCAAGTCTGGGAGGATATGCGCGGGCTCTTTCCGACAGTGACGGTGGGGGCTGAGGACCTTGAGGCTGAGAGCGACTTGCTGTATGTCAACTCTTTTCAAGCGGCCATGCAGAAGGTGTCAGAGGCGGTGGAGGTGGTTGAGGAGGCAAGGGAAGCAAATCTGCATTTGCCACCACAGGTGCCGAAGGCGAACGACGTCAAGAAGTTGAGTGATTACAGCAGATCTCAAAAGCGTGCCCAACGGGTCTATGCTGCTGTCCTCCACTCTGCGGATTGGCTTTGGCTGGCTGGACACGTGGGGGCGTCTCGGCTTCCCTGGCTTTTCTCGGTGACCTTCAACAGCATTGGGCCGGCCTTCTTGAGGGGTGTTCCATGCTGCCCAGCCCTGGAGCTCAGTTCGGTAGAATACGGCACACTCTTCATGCGGAGCAGCCCCTCCTTGGCCAGGTGGGGGGGTGCCCCGACTGTGGGGGAGAGCTGGATCCCACGGGGACACACTTGTTGGTGTGCAGGGGGGGAGCGAGGGACGGTGGAGGGAACTGGTACTATTCCATTCACCACAAACTGCAGAGGGTGCTTTTCGAAGTGGCCAAGTCTGCTTACCCGTAGGCGTCTGCGTTACACGATGACTTCGCGGGCCACTTGACCTACTCACGGAACCATTGCCCGGATGTGACAGTGTTGGATGCGGAGGGACCGGGTCAGCATGTGCTGTTTGATGTGGCCACGGCGCGGCCGATGTCGGAGGCACACCAGGGAGCGGCCATGATGGCCCCCGGGGCGGTGGCAAGGAAGGTGGAGAAGAGCAAGGTGGTAACGTATGTGGATGTCCACCCGAATCACTTTATACCTTTTGGAGTGGAGGTGTATGGGGGGCTAGGGCCTGAGGCGTATGGATTCCTACGGAAGACACAGCGGCGCTTCAGGGAGCGGCGGTACATGGAGGAAAATGTAGAAGGAGGAGAGCAGGTGGATGGCAATGGAGCCGAGGACGGGGACGAAGAGGCGGTACGCGGCAGTACCGTGGGATGGAAGGAGAAGTGGATCCAGCTGCTCTTTTTTGTGCTCGCGTGAGGGGTCGCAGGGCTGATCATCAGACGGGCTGTGAGGCGATGCTCGGCCGAAGGTGGCCGGCGCTGGGCTGGTGGAGGACGTGTGAGAGGAGGCATGGGCCCGGACCTGGATCGGGGGGAGGAGGCTCGACGAGAGGAGGTGGAGAGGTTGGAGCTGACGGACAGAGCTTGGGAGGACGCGATCGAGGAGACAGACGATGCCACGCAGGATGGACTTCTTGGCGGGACGCAGGAATCAGCGAACGCAACATGGGCAGTCCAGGCAGGCTTCCGATGGGGCAGGCGAGGCAGGCAGGATGGCATCGAGGCGTTTGGAGAGCAGGGAGGATGTGCGGCGGGAGGCGGAGCATCTACGCATTGCGGGGGGTCAAGGAGAGGGCACCGCCGGGGCTCGGTCTGGAGGGGCGCACGCGGGTGCACGCGGGCCCAGCCAGGCAGCGTCGAGCGTCCAGGATATCTTGGCGGAGTGGGATGACCTCTCATCGCCAGGCCCGGAGAGTGGGGTCTGGACTCAGGAGCAGAGCAAGGCCTCGCCGGAGCAGCCACTTTGATGGGGGCCAGCAGGCAGGTGGTCAGCCTCCTTGAGGGGACCATTGGCATGAGGGGGACTGGTGAGGGTACTGAGGGAGATGTGGGGGGCTTGCGGGTGGGGTTGACACATGCGGGGCCCCTCAGAGCCCAGGGGCCCATCCCGACAACGATGACCACTTACAACAGGTTGCATAGCAGCATACGGTGTCCCATCACCTTCCCTGCCCACGAGGTTGCTGGCCGTGCCGGAACTAACAGTGATGAGCAGCTGTCGGGAAGGCGACGACCGGTTGGTGAACTATCGGCTAGTGGGAGGGTTTGGGACACACAGGCAACTGTGGAGATGGGACCCCAAGTACGATCAGTGCAGCACAACAGTTGCAGCGCAAGTGTGGAGCGCATTGCTCAAGTTCGCGGCTTCCTCGCAAGACATTCAGTGCAAGGGCTTCAGTCCCATAAATTTGGCACTGGGGGTAGAGGGTGGCAAGCGCAGATCGGTGGCGGGTGCGCAAGTTCGGATGGGGGCAATCCAGTTCATCATTCTCAGCACATTGGGACAGCTCTTGGGGATTGCGGCTGTGTCGTGGGTGGGCAAGCTCTCTTGAGACCAGGCTCTAGGGCGTGTAGGGGGCTGCGGGGTGGTCCCGAGTGTGGGCTTGGTGGTGAAGAGATGGCTCGAGTGGCTCGAGGGGCAGAGGTGAGCCGACTTCAGAGACACAGCAGCATTGTGCCGACAAGGCAGTTACAGAGGGGCTCAGGTGGCCCAGTGAGGCTCAGGGAGCAAAGGGCTGGCCCTGAGCGTAGGCGTGGTGGTGGGGAGATGGCTCGAGCGGCGCAGAGGGTGGAGGTGGGCCGGTGTCTGAGACACGGCAGCAGCGCTATGTATGTATGAACCAATCACTGCCGAACACGCGAGACTGCACAACTTCACTCAGCTCAATGCATGTTGAATTCCGGGTAACGGAGTGAGCAATTCCTGCTGGCATGCCCCTCGGTGGCTTCATAGTGAAATGGCTGGAACCTGCTGGTTTATGAATGCAAACCAATCGACAGACAATCGAAGATGCATCAAAGCAAAAACCGGAAGCGGGCACCGAGGCGCTCCCTCAGGTCATGGGAGGACACAGAGCGAGGCGTTCACTCCACCCTGCCTCTCCTTGCAAAGAAAGCAGACGAGTCTGCCTTATTCCTCAAGAGGCAGCACCAGCCACATCAACAGCCACATCCAGTCACCCACATCCACCCAGTGACCGTCCCCGTTCACAACGAGGTGCCACTACCTCAAATCGTGATGAATACTCGCACTGAATGGCAAGAGATCAGCCAACAAAAGCCAACCCACCATCATCCCAGTGGATGTGAGAAGCAATTCAGGAGCAGGGCGGGGCCGTGCCCAGATACCGCCAACTCATACATATTCCCAACCCAAATGCAAAGCAGCATGGAAAGATGATACGATGTGACCGATCATTGCCAAACAACTGTTGGTCCCAGGGTTAATGAGTAAGCGGGCTCTGTTGGCATGCCCCCCAGTGGCTCACAGTCGATGGATGGGACCTGTTGGTCCATGGTTATGTCATGAATGCAGTCACACCACACGGCATGGACACCCAGTGGTAAAAACTGAAAACTTGCGGGCACCTAAGTGCTCCCCACAAAATTCAAGGGAAAACACAGAAGGTGTACATCACCACCTTCTGCCTCTCCTTGCAGCAAAGGCAGATGAATCCACTGAGCCCTCCAAGAGGCAGTGCCCACCAGAATGGCACCACAGGGATAACCGCCTCCCAAACCCCACTTCCGTCCGGCGGCCGTCCCCGTTCACAGCGACGCGTCAGTACCTCGCATCTGGGTCAAAGAACACGAGTCCCCCGGAACATGTAATAACCATGAGCACTGGACACGGAGAGGGAGCAAGCTTCAGACGAATCCAAGACACTCCCAAAGAGCGAGCCGCAGACGAATCCCCGACGCTCTCAAAGAGGCAGAACCCGCCAGAAAGGTACCGCAGGGACAGCCACATCCCATCATCCAAAGCACCCCAGTGGCCGTCCCCGATGAATACACACACACACACACAGTTTATGCATGTCACTCGGATCCCTTACGCAAATCTACAAAACTATATAGACCGATGCTTGTGTGCGAGAGATATATTTTCTGTCGCAACCCTACAACCCCACAACCCATATATTTTGTGCAAAATAGCACACATGGGTAACAAGCGAAGAAATAGATTCTGTGACTCGAAAATAGCTGACGACCAACTAAGAAAGTGGCACTCAAACAACGCTCACGAGAAAACCGCAGTGGTGTCTCCGCAAGCAACCTTCCTCGACCTCCGAAAAGTGCTTGGCTCTATTTCCTGCGCCCTTTCCTGCGACTTCTTCAGCTTACGGTCGTACTCAGCAAACCCTAAAGACGGCCTCACAAAAGTCTCACCCAACATCGAAGACGATAACACGATAAGGAGCGGGGAAGCACGGCTGAATCTGCCAGGGATCTATTCAGGCTGGATCTAGGAAGGTGACCTGGCCAATATAGAAGCGCATGGCATCACAGCGGCCTGGTCGTGCTAGGATTCGAATATAGTCCTGTAAGAGCATCTGCAGCTTGGCTCCGACAGGTCCAAAAAGAGCAACCCAACAAAGTAACGTCTGACTGGGTCCGCAGCTCCTTTCAGACGGCGTTGAAGGAGACTGACGTGGAAGCAGGCTCTTAATCTCACTAAGTTTGCTGATATCGTTCGTTTCGCTCTCTGGCAGGCGTGTAGCATTTGTCTTCAAGGAGTTTGCAGGAGACTTAAGCTCGAAAAGAGACTGAGCCTTCACGACCGCGGCAGTATAGCTTTCACGCGAGTCCTGGCCGCCCTGTGAGAGAGCAAATTATCACTTGTTAGTTGGGGATATTAAAGGGGACTTTTCGTTTATGCCTCTTTGTACCGGGAACTACTTCGTCCCGAAAGGGTCGCAGCGTTAGAGGCCTTTCAGGACTCAAAGACACGCGGAAGGCGCGTGATGAGAGGTTCGGTGATCACCGCTAGCGTTGGAGTTATGGCTACCACATCGAGTGGCAACGTCGGGCTTGCGTCACTCGTAAATTGTCGATCTTCCGAAGGACTGCGCAGCTGTGCATGCACCGATCCACAAACACTTAGAAGTAAAGCAAGTGTCCATACCCGCGGTTACTTCCAACAGGCTGTGCCTCTCGGTATCACAACCCAGTGGAAATATAATAGCTCAGCGCAATAGTTAACATGAAGCATTTCGACGGAAGATAGTTGACTTACATTGGCTCCGTTCGCAGATGCGAGTGTGATTTCGACATATGCGAAAACCGCGACAACGCCCACGACGAGGAAAATGAGAAGAA
This sequence comes from Cymbomonas tetramitiformis, assembly GCA_001247695.2. Classification (NCBI taxonomy): domain Eukaryota; kingdom Viridiplantae; phylum Chlorophyta; class Pyramimonadophyceae; order Pyramimonadales; family Pyramimonadaceae; genus Cymbomonas; species Cymbomonas tetramitiformis. Next base: position 61,854 of record LGRX02033326.1, read on the forward strand.
GTGGACTGTTGGATGTCCACTCGCGCGAGCTTTGCTGACCAACGCTAACGTCCGAGCCTCTCTCTTTTTGTTTGCTTTTCCTCTGCACTCGACTTTTCCTCTCAAACCGGGAGAGACGCATTGGGCGCAAACAACTTCTGCTCCACCAGTGATCAAAGCTGAATTTGGCGATAACTGCTTGCAAAGCACGCGAGCTGGGACATGCTCCGTTACATACCAGGTTAGATAGACGTTTAGATAGTTGTTTATCTAGTGTTAACTTTTTCCGCAGTTTTTCAGAAGCAAGACAATATGTAGTAACCACGGTATTATTGTTTACTGTAGTTAACTAAAGTTGTTGATTTGTGCAGTCTTGAGTCTCATGCGAAAAATGGCCGTAGGTACCCGTCCATTCGGATTGGAAATGCGCTACAGTAACAGTTTAAAATTAGGCTACAGTAGAGATAAAATCGAAAACTCAAGGCGCGGGAGGGTGGGTGTCGAACTTGACTTCAGTGGTCTGAGCTAGTTTGAATTTCAAACAAGTGCAGGTGCCAGAAATTCTAACAGCTAAATAGGCACCTACCGTGTGCAAACCTGCACCAGGCTCTGTCGCTTTGTCTACTCTACTTTTGCGAACTTTCGTCTTAGAAAGGCTGTGAACATTCGATTGTCCACCTGGGCAACACTCAGGAACCCGTCGACCGGTCTGTCATCACTGATGACAGTGTTCGACCTCCGTGCTGATGCTGGTGCTTGTCGTTGTGTCAGCTCTACATCCATCGTCATGCTGGAGTTGTAACATGGTATATATTTCGTCTGCCCGCGTTCCAGCGCATGTCCGTTGCAAATCTCACGCGCCATTTCAAGAAGAATTTCTTTTCTACTTTTCTGCAGCACATCACCCACCTATTGTAGGCGCATCGTCACCTAAACGCATAGCCATGCCAGGGGCCGTGCAGTATTCTCCGAATATGGTGGGCTCTCGAGTCCGCAAGAAGTTTCCGGGTCATGGGGAGTTCGATGGTGAGTGCGTGTCAGTCGATCAGAAGCTTGGGTACCACGTATTATACTCCGATGGCGACGCCGAAGATATCACTCATACGTGCGTACCCGCAGATACATTCGCCTGAAGCGTGCTATCTCGCTTTGGATCGCTCCTCCAAGTTTTGGTCCTTATCTGCAGGATGCGCGCCAGCCTGGTCTGAGGTAACTGAACCTCAAATTTATTACACCGTATTATACACCCCGATGCCTGCTTTCAGGGAACTGCTGAAAATCAAGCGGGCTTACGAAGACTACTACAAAACTGTGGCTGCGGAGAGCGCCACTGTCCAACAAACTAAACGCGCGAGGTGACGCCTGGGCCCCCTGATGTCCGTGTTTGCGCTCAACGCTGTACCTGTTTCTCACGATGCAAATTTGAAGGTTGGATCGTTTATATTATAAAAGCACATAGATGTATGACGTGTGCCTGATCTTTCTCAGTGCAAGCTGTGTCGCCTGTCGAAGCTCGCGACCATAACGGACTGATCGATTGCATCTAGGAATCTCGTTACTCTTAACGATCCGCACCAGTGATTCATGCAAGGCTAATCTGTTCATATTTCCCTACCCCCATTCTACCTAATGTTTAACACGCAATACCAGGGATCGAGCGAAGATGCCGTCTTCTAAGCACCGTAAAACTAAGGAACGCGTCGATCCCCGCGAAAGCGCAACGGTAAGCGCGTTTTAGCGGCACCTTCCTCCATCCCTGCTGGGATCTGCTGGGGAACGATAGGAAACGCCGCGCGGTCCTTGCACCTTGAGCGCGGTCCTTGCACCTCGAGGAAGTTTTGCGGGATGTGTCGAACACCATTGCAGACATAGTATTATATTGCCATTGATCGCTTCGGTCACCTAAATTAGAGTGACTATGTTCCAATACACCGAGAGGGAAGATGCGCTCTGAACCTAAACGTATGCCCTGTGTTGCCAACCAACATACCTTAAGACTCCCGACATGATGGTGCCATTAGTGTAGCTCGTAAGACGACTTCGTTCTCAAGCTGCTTTATCCAAGACAGTCATCGGCGGCCCATCCTGCTTTCCCTGCCGCTCGATCAAGTTGCCAATCGGTGGAGACAATTTCATCGAACTCGCCTGCCATCTGAAAATGCACGCCCGAATGTGAATGCAACTCTCTTGATGTGAAATCCGTGGCAACTGATGCGTTCAATTACGACGTTGAACCCTGCCCGGATGCGCGCCTTGGCAGGGGCAGCGACAGAGGGATGCATCATCGCTTTCAACGCGCGAATGCCGGTCTCCATCGTCGCAGGACATCTTGCGGAAGGAGATAAACTCTCCCTCAAGGGAGGAGGCTCCTGCATTGACGCTTGGTAACCCTGCAGCTTCAGACGACGCCGCTGACGAGGAGGACGAGGGGCTGGATGAGGAGCAGGAGGAGGAACACCTAGTGAGTAGTAACTATGTATCATCTTCCACTAGCATTTCGTTTCGAGGGGTGAAGCGCTTTTGGAATCCCTGTTTCACATTTTTCGGATGGTGTCGCGTTCCTCCCTTTATCCCTAGCCACCATGTCGAGCACCCGTCACACCGAAGCCAGGCATCAGCGCTGCCGCGAGACGCTTCAGTTCCGAATTTCGATATTACCACGTGGCGGTTGAGTCCGCCAACGGTCCTCGCGAAAAGTAAGCCCGAACAAGGAGCTTCACGATCGGTAGGTTTCGTTAAACTGCTGCGAGGAAGTGAAATCGTGAGCTTCGGTGTCGACCTTCAAACTCACCGACTGTTGTACAAGAGCGAAGGAGACTAAGTTGTGGATCAGTTTGTGGCGGGTTGACCGCATCTTGATGGCGAGACCTGAACCTGTGCACGTAACTTGCCTGTATCAGGAGGAGCTGGACAGAGAGGAGGAAGCGGCGAGCGACGAACAACGGCGAAAAGTCAACTTCGTGAGCAAGTGGGAGGGCGAGGTCGTTGAGGCAGTCCTGGTAGGAGGCAAGCACGAGTCGCTCCTCGTGCCTTCTGCTGTGTCTCCGCTGGCCTGGGGCAGTGTGGAACAGTGGCAGGCAGCCGGGAAGTGGGGCAGTGTGGAACAG